>SZWC01004468.1:88525-101120 GCA_023375785.1 Penium margaritaceum | reverse complement strand
CCCCCCCCCCCCAACATGCTTCGCGTTTGTGTATTGGGTAGTGTGTCAATGCACTTACGTACATTTTGGAGTGTATTCACGATACACTCCCCGATACAATTCCCCAATACACTCGCGGTTTTGGAGGGGGGGGAGTGAACTCTCATCAGGGCACGAGTAGAGCATTTCAGTTGCGTATAGTTTCTCAATCGCTTACACTTAAACCGTCGAATGCCAACGATCTACGATCCTGATGTTTTCAGGCCTACTATATTGAAGGATCAAATATCCGGATGAACTTCTCATGACTGGACAATCGTCGACGTCCCACCCCCCACCCACTATCAAAGTGTATCTGGTCGGTGTACTGGGTAGTGTATTTGGAGAGTGGCCGTTGTAATACACAAGTGTATAGATACACTTGTGTACATTATTCAGCGATTGCAAGATAAACTTCCCGATACACTCCCCGAATACACTTGCTGTATTCGGGAGGGGGTTCATCGTGTCCCACCCCCCCTGAAAGCCAAAGTGTATTGGGTAGGTGTATTGGGCAGTGTATCTGGACGAGGGCCGAATGAATACACAAATGCACAATCACACTTGTGTACATTTCTGAGCGGGTTCCGATACACTCCCTGATACACTTCTCCAATACACTCGTGGTGTTCGGGGGGGGGGGAGTGAACTCTCATCGGGGTACGAGTAGAATATTTCAGTTGCGTATAGTTTACCAATGCCTTACATGTAGACCGTTGGATGCCAACGATGCACAATCACAAAAATTTCAGGCCTCATACATGAAAGGATAAGATGTTTGTTTTACGTATGTCTACCGTCCGAAAGTAGCGCAAACCTAACCGGATGAACTTCTCACGAGTGGATAATCGCCGACCCCCACCCCACCCACTCTCAAAGTGTATCTGGTCGATACATTGGGTAGTGTATCCGGAGTGTGGCCGTTGTAATACACAAGTGTACAGATATACTTAAGTATATTATTCAGCAATTGCAAGATACACTTCTTGATGCACTCCCCCAATAGACTTGTTGTATTGGGGGGGAGGTCGTCGTCCCCTCCCCCCCCCCCAAAAGCCAAAGTGTATTGGGTAAGTGTATTGGGTAGGTGTATTGGGCAGTGTATCTGGACAAGGGCCAAATTAATACATAAATGTTCGGATACATGTGTGTACATTTCTGAGCGGGTGTCGATACACTCCCCGATACACTTCCCCAATACACTCACGGTGTTTGGGGAGGAGGGGGAGTTAACTCTCATCGGAGTACGAGTAGAACATTTCAGTTACATGTAGTTTACCAATGGCTTACACGTAGGCCGTTGGATGCCAACGATGTACGATCACAATAGGTTCAGGCCTCGTGTATAAAAGGATCATATGTTTGTTTTGTGCATGTCTAGCATCCGAAAGTAGCACAAACCTAACCAGATGAGCTTCTCACGAGTGGATAATTGTCAACCCCCCCCCCCCCCACCCACTATCAAAGTGTATGTGGTTGGCGTATTGGGTAGTGTATCCAAAAAGTGGCCGTTGTAATACACAAGTGTACAGATACACTTGTGTACATTATTCAACCATTGCAAGATACACTTCCCGATACACTCCCCAATACACTCGTATTGGGGGGGGGGGGGTCATCGTCTCCCCCCCCCCCAAAAGCCAAAGTGTATTGGGTAGGTGTATTGGGAAGTGTATCTGGACGAGGGCCGAATAAGTACACAAATGTATAAATACACTTGTTTACATTTCTGAGCGGGTGCCGATACACTCCCCGATACACTTCCCCAATACACTCACGGTGTTGGGGGGGGAGGAGTGAACTCTCATCGGGGTACGAGTAGAAAAAATCAGTTGTGTATAGTTTACCAATGGCTTACACGTAGACCGTTAGATGCCAACCATGTACGATCATAAAAAGTTTAGACCTCATACATAAAAGGATCAGATGTTTGTTTTACGTATGTCTACCGTCCGAAAAAAGTTCAAAACCTAACTAGATGAGCTTCTCGCGAGTGGACAATCGTTGACTCCCCCCTCCCCCACCCACTATCAAATTGTATCTGGTCCAGGGGGGGAGGGGAGGGCAGGTGAGTTTAGGAAATACATTAGTGTACATTTTTTCAGATCCCCACAATACACTACCCGATGTACTCACCAGATACACTCGAGTGTGGGGGGGGGGGGGAAGTCGACTACAAGCAAACTACGTAAGAGGCACTTGCAAACAACATGCAAAGTAGCTGCATGACCATGTACGTTAGTAATGACGATGTTTGCTGCTTCAAGACATTTCGATACAACACTACGCTTTTACAGATATGCCCCATGAGGCGCTTTCGGGACATAACAGTATTAGCAGAGAGCGATTACATAGTTTTTAAGTAATGTGGGATTAATGAGTATTTAATAATAAAATTTCAAGTAAAAAGTTTCTAAACCCCCCTTGACATACAATATCATCCGTTCACTAAGAAACCAGTCATAAAATGATTGCATACACGTAAGTAAACTTTCCAAAAGTGAAAAAACTGGAGGAGTAGTATACATCGTTTATGGAGTGTATGGAAGTGGGTCGATTAACCATAACTCTTACATCCTGGTTGTGTCCTTTGTGCGCCCTAGTTGCACCCCAGTTATACCCTGGTTACGCCCTCGTTATGCCCTTCTTGCACCCTAGTTTTGGCGCAATTGAATCCTAGATACGCCCTAGTCGTGCCCTAGTTATGTCATTTGTGCATTCAAGTTGTGCCCTAGTTGCACCCAAGGTGTACCCTCATTGTATTTCAGTCATACCACATCTTGCACCGTAATAACACCCTAGTTTCACAATAAGTACAATCAATTTGTGTACTAGTTGCATCCTCCACAGTTTTCCCCTTAATTACACCCTAGTTACACTCTTCTTGCACCCTAGTTGTGCTATAGTTACACCCCAGTTATAGCCTAGTTAAACCTAGCTGCACCTTAGTTGCACCTTAGTCGCACCGTAGTTGCGCCCTACCTGCTCCCTTCTTGCGCCCTGTTTACGCCCTTGTTGCATCCTAGTTGCTTGCTAGTTTCACCCTAGTTATGTCCTTCTTGCCTCCTTGTTGCATCGTAGTTACACCCTAGTTACGCCCTAGTTGCCGCCCTAGTTGTACCCTTCTTCCGCCCTAGTTATGCCCTGGTTGTGCCCTAGTTCTGTCCTATTTGTGTCCTTGTGGTACCCCTTTCACACCCTAGTTGTGCCCTAGTTGCACTCCATTTTGCCATTGTTGCGCCTTAGTTGCATCCTAATGACGCCCTAGTTACACCCTCGTTGAGCCCAAGTTGAGCCCTACCTGCACCCTTCTTGTGTCCTAGGTACGTCCTAGTTTTGCCCAAGTTGCATCCTAGTTACGCCTTGGTTGCACCGGGTTCAAGTAGGCTGCAACTAGGACACAACTAGGGCACAACTAGGAAACAAGATGGAAGCAACTAGGACGCAACTAGGGCATAACTAGAGCGCAACTGGGGCGCGAAAATGGCATAACTTGGACAAACCTAGGGCATAACAAGGGCACAACTTGGACAAAACTAGGGCGTAAGAAGGCCGCAACTAGGATGTAACTAGGGCGCAACTAGGGTGCAAGTAAGACGTAACAAGGACGCAAGAATGACTCAACTAAGGTGCCACTTGGGTGCAACAAGGGCACAACTAGGGTGCAACTAGGATACAACTAGTGGGTACCCATGGTGTACTAGGGCACAAATAAGATGTAACTAGGGCAAAAAATGGGCAGAACTAGGATACACCGAGGGGACAATTAGGGCGTAACTAGGGCACAACTAAGGTGTAACAAGCGCGCAACTAAAACGCAACAAGAAGGCAAGAACAGTAAAACTAGGGTGCAAGAAGGGCCCAAGTAGGGTGCAACTAGGGTGTACCCATGGGGCAAGAAGGGCACAACTAGGACACAACTTGGATGCAACTAGGCACGAGTAGGGTGTAATTAGGGCACAACTAGGGGCTATCCATGGAGAACTAGGGCACACCTGGGGTTCAATCACGGTGAAAGAAGTTTATAACAAGGGCAAAAATAGGGTACAACTACAGTGTAACTAGCACGGAACCTGGGACAAAAAAAGGCGCAACTAGGGTGCAATGAGGGCGTTACTAGGGCACCACTAACTATGGCACAACTATGGCGCAAGAAGGACGCAACTAGGGTGAAAATAAGACGTAATAAGGGTGTAACTAGGAAATAAATAGGGCATAACTAGGTTGCAAGAAGGGCATGACTAGGGCACAACTAGGGTACAATTAGGGCACAACTAGGATGAAACAAGGGCACAACTAAAGCACAACTTGGGCACAAGAAGGGTGCAACAAGGGCACATATAGGGTGCATCCAGGGCGCAACTAGGGCGTAACTAAGGCATAAGTAGGACGAAACAATGGTGCAACTATAACGCAACTAGGGCGCAAGATGGGTTCAACAAGGGTGTAACTAGGGTGTAGTTACGACATAACTAAAGCACATATATGGCGTTAGAAGGATGCAATGAGGGTGTAACTAGGGCATAACTAGGGTAAAGCTAGGGTGTAATTAGGGTGCAATGAGGGCGTAACTAGGGCACAACTAGGGAAAAACTAAAGTACAGCTAGGGCTCAAGAAGGACGCATGAAGGAGACAACTAGGACACAACTAGGATGCAACTAGGACACACCTAGGGCATAAGTAGGGTGTAGTTATGTGAACTAGGGTGTAACAAAGGTGCAGGAAGAGCGCAAATAGGGCACAACAATGGTGCAACTAGGGCACAACTGGGACGTAAATGGGGTGTATTTAGGGCTTAACTAGAATGTAACTAAGACGCAATAAGGGCATAACTAGGGCACTAGAAGGGAGAAACTTCTTGCCTCCTAGTTGTGACTTAGTTGTGTCATAGTTCGTCATAGCTATGACCATGTTGTGTCCTAGTTGAACCCTAGTTGCACCCTAGTTTCTCCCCAGTTGTGCCCTAATTGCACCCTTCTTGCGCTCTAGTTGCGTGCTTCTTGTGCCCTAGATGCGACACTTATATCTTAGGTTTGCCCTAGTTGCACATTTTTTGGTCCTACTTGTACCTTAGTTTCGACCTCGTTGTACCCTTGTTGGGCCCTAGTTGTGTCATACTTGCGCACTTCTTGCGCCGTAGCTGCACCCTTATTATGCCGTACTTGAACCCTAGATCTGCCCTTCTTATGCCCTAGTTGCGTCCTAGTTCCACCCTAGTTGGGCCCTAGTGAAGCCCTAGTTGCACCCGATTTGCACCCTTCTTGCACCCTAGTTATTCCCTAGTTGCCCTCTAGTTGCACCCTGGTTTCATCCTTCTTGAGCCCTAGTTGCGCCCAAATTGCGTCCTAGTTACGTCTTAGTTGCGCCGTAGTTGTGCCCTAGTTGCGTCCTTCTTGAACCCTAGTTGCTTCCCAGTTTGCTAAAGTCATGCCCTACTTGTTCCCTGGTTGTGCCCTAGTCGCACCCATGTTGCACCAAGTCGCGCACTCGTTGCGCCCTTCTTGCACCCTTGTTACGCCTTGGTTATGCCCCAGTTGTACCCTAGTTGCGCCATAGCTTTGGCCTCCGGTGTCCCAGTTACATTCCAGTTGTGCCTAGTTGCACCCTTTTTGTGCCCTAGTTACGCCATAGTTGCGCCCTAGTAACTCGCTTGTTGCACCCTAGTTATGTCCTTTTTGGTCCCTGATTGCACCCTTCTAGGTCCCTGGTTATGCCCTAGTTACACCATAGTTGCGTCCTAGTTGCGCCCTTATTGCACCTTTCTTGCACCCTAGTTGTATCGTAGTTATGCCCTAGTTCCTCATAGTTAGGTCCTAGGTGTGCCCTAGTTGCGCCGTACTTGTGCCTAGTTGGGTCCAAGTTGCACCTTAGTTGTACTCTTCTAACGCCATAGGCACACCCTAGTTGTACCCTACATTGGCACTAGTCGTACCCTATTTGTGCTGTTCTTTCATCCTTGTTGTACCCTTACATCCTAGTTAGGTCGTAGTTGCTCCCTGGTTACCTTGATAAACCTTGATTACAGTATAAATTATTTTTCAGGTATTCAAAATTCATAAAAAATGGACTTTCGTCGAATTGAAAAGTACCATCAAAACAATTACAAATGATTTCGTTGGTTCGAAGGGCCTACTCATTTCTTTTCGTTGCAATTTGAACTGGGTACATGGTTGTGTCTGTCTTGAATTCAGATGATAGTGTTGGCAAAAAATTGGTGCCCAATTATTCTCGGCCATCAAAAAGCACTTCGATGTGACTTTTGGTGGCTTTCAAGGCCATCAAGGCAATTCTAAGTGCTCCCCGTCTCATGTTTGACATTCATTGAGCGTCAAACGTCAGAAAGACGTGCATTCAACCATTCCAAACGTCAGACGGTCTAAACAATGCATGCTATGAGAAATTGTGTGATGAAAACCAAACGACAAGAAAATTCCTTGAATTAGACCTTTGAAATGTTATCAGCACACTAGAAGATATGAACACGATAATAGCATTTCTATATGTCTAACTTCCACTGAATTTCACATCGTAGGTGAAAGTTGATGACCAATTTACTAACACAAATCTCACAAAGAGTATCCCTCCATCTATTTGTTTATTTGTGCCATGAAAGTGATTGTCCACAACATAGAGAAACACATATAGGAGGTCCGACTGCTCTCTACCGAGCACAGAGTATTCCCTTGCTACATACGAGACAAGACTATGATCTTTCTAGAAAGCTTGTTAAGACATGTACAAAGAATAGCAAAAACATGAAAGATACTAAAACACTCTTTGTACCTATCTCCCACCCATATGCATTTCCGGACGTCTTTTGTTGTGCTTTGTGCTGTTCCCGTACAGTTTACTGCGACCACTCGGCCGTGTCCATACTCGTGCAGATCCCTGAGGCAGGCGGCCCTAGTGACACCGGCGCGACGACAGGCGGCGGACTACCCGCTTGGAGCTGACCGACCACTATTCCAGAGCCCCAGATGCCACCGGGACTCTTTGCTGTGTCTTCTACGTCTTGCAGGCGTCTTTCGGCGGACTGGCCATGAGGCCTATTTGCATGTTTTTGCACTGTATGCTCACTTTCAGTCAATGGATGCATGTTTGTGACCAGTCGTAGCGACCGTCTTTTGATTGTGCACGTCTAGGTTCAGACGGCGTAGCATTCTGACATGTGTGCGCAGAGTTACGGCCAAAACAGTGGTTTTGGGCCGGTTTTAGGACAGCTCTTGGACTGCCGCATGCGACACCCGCCGTGCGCCTCGGCAGGTATTTATGCCTTGGACCTGTCATTTGTCATTTCTCTCTGCATATGCTATATTGAAGCATTCTGACACTGTGTCTTGTGTCTCCTAGCCAAACCCTTGCCGTTGTGTGTACGACCTGTGACCGTCGTCATCGTCTGATCAGGCACTGACGCCCGGTCAGCGGCTGTGTTCCTAGGAAGCTTCTTCGCACTTTCTCTCTTTTATCTCATAACATATGTCCCAAGTTGTATTCTTCACATTCAATATCAGTCCAATTCCTTCCCATCAGCTACATGGTTTTCACTGAAAAAGTTTAGCCAACAAGAACAATTTTCAATGTCTTTTGGCTATGATTGAACCTTGAAACATCTAACAGATGTAGGCGGGCATACATAGGCTTTGTACCTTCTCATGGACGACAAGTCAACGGGAGTGGATCAGACTAGATTTTGATCCCCCAATGTTGCTAAAGAAAATACTCTTATCCTTTTGTCTGAATAAACCATCTTGATGCAAGTAAATGAAACATTGCCATGTGTTACTTGTCCATCCCTTACGACGCCTTGCATTGCGCAAGAGTACGTGGTATGGAACCGCAGATTTTAAAAAAGGATGACACCACTTCGGTCAAACAATGAAACAAATGGTTTTCAAGTGTAAGTTAAATCTAGGTATACATGTTTGTGATACAAAACCTTGAAATCACCCGTAAAAACTGCACATTAGTCTTATGTGGTGTGTAGCGACAAGTGCTTCTTGCTTGGGTGCTGATGATGATTGGTTGTTTTCTATTGGAAAAAAAATCCATTTTGCAAACATACAATTATTTTTTTCCTTACATGCTTGTATTTGTCACAGCCCATGAAAACCAGTGTGTAAGCTAAACTACTGGCTACATTATGTCACGAAAATGTTTGAGAAAATCTTTTTGCGTTTTCTTCCATGTTTTATCGCCTTCTTTTGTCACACTTCTAACGTTAGTTGCTTAACTAGAATAAGGTTTGATGGTACATCAGACTTATCCTCCAAGTTGCAATGTAACGTCTTCAAACTCTTGAATATTGTCAAAATATAAAAAATTAGATAAAAATATTGTGATACGGCATAAAACATTATCTGATAGAATTCTGTTGGGGGGTCATTCATGACAAGTTTATGAATAACTTTCTTCTTAGTGGCCCCCAATGTATCATGTTTCATATCATTATTGAAAATTTCTTGAAATTTTATAGAAAATATGTTTTTTGGTGATATATTTGCTTCTTTTTTCCTTCTTTCCATACATGGGTGCATTGAGGCAAACGAAGGCAATATGAAATTTCATTTTGCAAAGGAAATGAGTAACAAAATATTTTGATTTAACTATAGAATATTGATTTATCTATAATGTGATGATGTTGAGTATCGAGGGATAACTCTACTTCTTTGGGGACTCTGTGTGTAGCTAAATCAGGAGGTCAGGTTCAAATTAGGGGACTGTCTTGGGACGACGAAGTCCTTCAGCTTGGGCCTTAAACGAGTGGAAATCTCTGTTCGAAAGTCATCGTATCATCATGGATGTCCAACGGTTTTAGCGCCGAATGGAGGGAACCGGTGCAGCTTTGGCGCCCCAGTCGGCGTTCTGTGTTACTCCCAAGCCGCAACAATCTAGATGTGAGGGTCTGCATAGCTGCCAGTGTTTTGAACTTCCATGAAAAGCGGCTGTTCATGAAATTTGAGAATTTCCGCTCTCTTTTCTTGAGTCTGGCCAGACACAGAGTCCGAACTCCTCTAATCGCCACATCTGAGGATTCAGTTACGGGATGGTCTAGCAGGTATCCGACTGGAAAGTTCGGCAAAGTTACCATCTGCCACGCTTCTCTTACTTACGCAAGCTATGTGTCATGCGATCCGTTTTAGGAAATTATCGAACCACAGCATCCAAAGTTAGGTCACAAGAAGGGGTTCTAAAAGTTAGTTACCATACGCCACGCGTTCACGATGCAGATCTCCATATGCCCTTCTAATCTGTCCTGTTAACAGGAATCTTGATAATACTCGGCCCAGAAATTCATTCGAACAGCCCCTTATAATTTCACAGGAACATTGGAAGTTTTGTTGCGTTATGCACCTTTCAACTTCCAGGCTCGACAATCGAATAACGTCGAGTCTGTAAAAAAAGTTCGCGAATATCGACTAATGTATTCAGCCTTATTCCAAAAAGAATGGGAAACCTTGACTTCGACGAACAGTTAGTGCAACAATAGGATGTCACAAGAAGCACCGAGTTCGCGGGATTTGCAGTGACGTCCTACATGCCCCTCGTGACACATCGTGATCACACAGAAAAATCCTTGCTTATTGTTGTATTATTTGAAATTAGCAACCGTTACATTCTGATATGAAATATCGGATAAAGCGGCATATCTCGACGCATGGCATATGCGGAATTTCCCGCTGGAAAGCAGCGAAGTCCTAATCCGCGTCAGGATACAGCAACCAAGTGTGGAAACGCGTCTTCTAACTATGGCGACTTAAGCCGCGTCACCAGTCGGAATGGACTTACGGCAAAGTCCTCGGAGACGTGGATTGGAGCTTTTGCTAGAGAAACCCAACTCCGCAAACCCGGCGAGCAATAGGATAAAAAACGTGGAGAGTTGAACTTGCGAACCAGACAGTTTGCAATAGATTTCTCGCATCAAAGAATACCCTCTACAAACAGAAGAAAAGAACGATGAACTACTGTCCAACGGTCCGAAAGCATCAAAAGAAGCCGCGTCAGGCGACCCTACAACTAAGGTCCAGAATAGCCTTTCACAAAACGACTAGACAAAAGCAATTTAGCAAAATACGGATCTAAATCTGAAGCAACCATATTCGAAAACAAGCATCAAGATGTATTGAAATAAGATACTTTTATCTAGGTACATATTATCTTCGGGTTTCTTTACCTATTATGTGCATTGTTTTCTGACCAAGGTATCTTTGACAATAACTAAAAAACTTACAATAGCAGTAATTATTTCATGCATAAAAACTTGAAATTAATAATTTAATCATAATTCAGGGTTTAAATAAATTTATCGCACATTAAAAAACAAACAAATCAGGATTTAATGCATGAAATAATTTGAAAATTCAATAAAATAAATGGAATTGTGGAAAGGTTGAAATAAAGATGATGAAATTGAAAAACGAGAAAATTTGGATTAAAAAAAATTAATAAAAATATAGTTTTCTATATACATATCCAAATCTATATCTACATCTACATCCACATCTATATCTATATCTATATCTATATCTATATCTATATCTATATCTTTATATATATATATATATCTATATCTATATCTATATCTATATCTATATCTATATCTATATCTATATCTATATCTATATCTACATCTATATCTATATATATCTATATCGATATCTATATCTATATCTATATCTATATCTAGATATATATCTATGTCTATATATATATCTATATTTATATCTATATCTATATCTATATCTATATCTATATCTACATCTATATCTATATCTATATCTATATCTATATCTATATCTATATCTATATCTATGTCTATATCTATATCTATATCTACATATATATCTATAGATATATCAATATCTATATCTATATCTATATCAATATCTTCATCTATATCTATATCTATGTATATCTAGTCTACATGTATACATTAATATCTATATTTAGTATATATCTATATCCAAATCTATAGCTAGATTATTATGTATATCTATATCTATTTCTATGGCTTTTTTTATATCTATATCCATGTCTATATCTACATTTAGAGCATAAGATATACTTAATAGAGATAAGTATGTAAACATAGTTATATACATGGCTTAAGGTACTAGAAAGAATAGAAATTAATCTATATGTAGATGTAATTGTGGATGTAAACATTGAAAGAAACCCAGAATTCGTTGAACCAATTCTATTTTTTTTAATGGATTGATTTTATGATGTTAGTCATAAGCATGTAATTGTTATCACTCTTTAAGAAATGAATGTATATTTTTCACTTGATTCACCCATTTAATAATGGTGAAATGCACATATCTTCCATCTTTCAGTACTTAGTGAGGATAGATGAAGAAATCATGTTTGAATATTTCATATTCATATTATTGAGTAAAGTGAGAGAGTAATCGACTTTGACAAATCCAAGAACAAATTCGTTCTTTGTGTATTTAGTTGTTATGATTTGGAAATTCTAAATTAATATCCATTGCGACCTATAGAATATTTTTATATTCTTCGAGTTAAAATTACTTTCATGAATTGCATCCTGGTGACTATGTTAAAGGAAAATCTAATCCATTCGAACCATGCATGATGATTCAAAACTATTATTAACGTTGTTATGCATTTTGGTTTTTCACTTTATAATAACATATTTACCAATAGCTTTGATTTAAATGTACTTTTCATCTTGTTTTCAATCATTTTTGCCTCAGATTTAGATCTGTGTTTCGCTAAANATTTGGAAATTTTAAATTAATATCCATTGCGACCTGTAGAATATATTTATATTCTTCGAGTTAAAATTACTTTCATGAATTGCATCCTTGTGACTATGTTAAAGGAAAATCTAATCCATTCGAACCATGCATGATGATTCAAAACTATTGTTAACGTTGTTATGCATTGAGGTTTTTCAATTTATAATATCTTATTTACCAATCGCTTTGATTTAAGTATACTTTTTATCTTGTTTTCAATCATTTTTGCCTCAGATTTAGATTTGTGTTTCGCTAAATTGAATTTGTCTCGTCGTTTTTTGGAATGCTTTTCTGGAACTCACTTGTAATGCGGCCTGGCGCGGCTCATGCTGTTTCTTTCTGACCGATGAATGGCATTTCATAGCTCTTTTCTTCTGTTCGTAGAGTGTATTCTTTGCGGCGAGAACTCTATCACAAACTGTCAGGTTCGCAGGTTCAACTTTCCTTGATTGTTTTTCTATTTCTCGCCAGGTTTGCGGAGTTGGATTTCTCTAGCAAAAGTTCCAATCCACGTCTCCGAGGACTTGGCCTTGAGCCCATTCCGACTGGTGACGCGGCTTAAGTCGCCATAGTTAGAAGACGCGTTTCTACACTTGGTCGCGGTACCCTGACGCTGATTAGGACTTCGCTGGCTGGAAAGTCTAACGCGGTTGTGGCCTTTCTGTTTGACATCCATGCTTGGGCTACCAGGACAATACGGAGATATCCAAACGGGCCCTGTTGTTTACTAAGTTGAGAAGACCTACTCGCAGCACTGAGAGCGTCCCCAACGCTTGCGGAGCGTCCGGACGTTCCCCTCTTCTTGCCTTTCTGA
>SZWC01004468.1:78525-83525 GCA_023375785.1 Penium margaritaceum | reverse complement strand
AACAATCTCCCCTGTGTTGTTGTACAGTGCTCCCCTCATCATCTCTACTACTGCCCCTTCCTCTTGTGTCTAGTCTTCTTATCCATTTTCGTGATCTTTCTGCTGCTGTTTTCTGCACCATGCGATCCTTTTCCTGTTTCCCACCTCGTTCCTGTGAGGGTCCATTAAGTTCATGAGAGGCTGAAGTTGATGCCTCTGCATCTGGTGCCCATGTGTGATGTGAAAAATGGTCTTTGATACATGAACAGTCCTAGAAGATGATTTCTGTCCCTTGGCTGCTGTGCCTCCTGTTTCGTTTCAGGGCAAAGTACAAGAATTGTCAGAGAGAATGAAGAAAGATATAGCGACAGTAGTAGATGAGCAGTAGCCAAGATGCACTTAAAAACCGGCCACTATTGTTTGACGATCCTATCCACAATGGTAGTTTAATGATTCAGCTCATAGCAACAGGTTGGCATGTTGTGCCTCTCACAAGCACATTTTCTAGTGTGACCTCCTTCCCAGCAAAAGCACATAGAAGCATCAATTCGTTGTTCATGTTAACATTTTACTCTTGCCTCACACAACTGCGTTGTGGGTGACACCCTAGCATGCTAGAGATGGGAATGATATGTTCCATGTGTTCGTTGTAAAATCACCTCTTTGTGGGATGAGTGGCGCACGCGCGAAAGTTGTTTTGACACATTGAGCATGTTGACATCTGTGACTTGCTCGGCGTAGGAGGAGAGCACACAAATCAAGCCCCTCTTGAACATTCTTCCATTACAAACTCTCCTCACAAGAATGATTGTAGATAGAAATAGAAAACAGTGTACTGCATGCGTGTCAATATGTTTGAAAGGAAGGATATAGATTGGTGTGAAAAAAAGAAAACTGATCGAAGGCACAGTGAAATCTATTAGCTAGGGTACGGAGAGAACTGTGATGAAACAACAACTTGGACTTGCATGATCGTAGTTTGATACTACATGAGAGAAATCCAGCACGTGGTTTTTGAGTCTTTTCTAGCAAGGTACATGTATCCATAGATTTTGATGCAAGTTAAGTGCCATAAGGGTGAATTGCACAAAAACAATCTTCCAAGTTTTGTCATTAAATTTTTGTATGATAAGTCCATACATGTCATGTAGATTAAACACGTTGTATTTAAAATTTCTGGATTCTTTAATCCCGATTTTTCAGTTTTCAACCAGCTTTTCTGCTTTTGAAATGATGTCAGAGTTGAGAGAACTTCCATAAGAGTTTCCACTGTCACAACCAGTGGCCCAAAGAAAAGCTGGAAGAGTTTCCAGTTCGACCAAAAATAACTGCCATCTCGCCTCGCCTGGCCCATGTACGAGCGACAGCGGAGCAGGGTAACTGCGGCACCGGAGCCTCCCCGCAAGTGCCCGCAACTGCCCGCTCCGTAAGTGGCCATGAAGACGACAAAAGGCAGTGCCAGGTTGGGAGCACTAGGAGTCGTGAGAGAAGTGTTCAGCGGACTCACGCCCGTGCGCCATCGGCTGATATCATTGTCCGGCGGCCGCAAGCGTAGACCGTGAGCAGAAGCAGCAGCAGACGCAAGGTTTTTGTGGTGAAGTGCCACATGTGCTGGACCTCGGTGCCTGCCGATCTTGCGGAGACAGCTCTCTGGTCTCACAGATTTTGTCCGTTCTGCAGGATGATCTGATCCCTGCTCGCGCTTCTAGTGTTCCAGGAAGCACCTTCGGTTTTACGAGTTTACCGAACCGGGCCGGCGGAAGAGATAGACAGCCCAAAATGGACAGACCACCTTTCAACGATCCGTCTGGATCTGCAGCCAGACAAGGTGAGGTGCACGGGATGCCATTGGATGGCACGGCATGACATGGCGTGGCATGGCACGGGATTCCGTGACATGGCGTGGCATGACATGGCGTGACATGTCGTAGCGTGGCTTGCCATGGCATGTTAACGTGGCAGATTCTCCTTTCTTACACACCAAACAAAGCGTTGAATAGATGGTGCACAGATTTCTCGCCGAAGGACCGCTGGGATCCGCAGGTTGTGGACATGGCAGGCCAAATCGGTGCGCAGCACAGAGCACGATGTTCCAGCACGACGTGCAGTCCAAAGCTCCTCAGCAGTTTCGTAGGTGATGTTCACGGAAGGTCAAGTCGTACTGCTGGCAGACCATGTGAGGCACGCCGCCCTGCCAGGTCAGTCTGCCAGTGTCGTGCTGGACTCAGGGTCCCTGTGTAAGACCATCCAATGGCAACCCTGCGCAGCGCCAGTCCATGAGTTGCCACTCGAGGTGATTGGGCAGGGTGGTCTCCGTGTGGCATTTATGGTTCGGCAGAGTGATCTCGGTGTGGCATCGCTGATTTGGCAGGGTGAGCTCCGCGTGACACTTGTGATTTGGGTAGGATCAGCACATTCTCTGTTGCATCATCAATGAGGAGCAATAGCAGCGGAAGATGAAGCTTTCAGTGCTGCAACATGCGTGTGCACGCAGCAGCAGGACCTCTGGTCTGCAGCTGCCAGTGGTTGCAACCAGTATCTGCGAAAACCAGCTGGCTGGCTGTTTGGCTGCCTGTGTTGTTGCCTCGAACAAAAGAAGCAACAAGCTCTGACTCTGAACTTGTGTGGTGGCGACTGCCAGCTGGTTCCTGTTGTCTGTTTTGCAAGTCTGCACCAGGACGAGCCAACCCAGTTTGACCAGCTAGGGACACGTCAAGGAGGGCAGCTAAGTATACGTGGGTACCATCCAGCCTATACCTGTCAGCACCTGGTACCTATCCGTGCCACCTATACCTGTCTCCTTGGTTGGGCCCAATCGAAAGCAGGTCAACAGTGTTGATCACCTGCATGGCCCAGGAACAACCAGCTGGGCATGTGACGTTTTGCCAGGGGTCCAAGGGCCAACCTTTGGCCACCTCTGGGCCCTGCAAGGGCTAGCCGATCTCCCTTCAAATCCACATCCATGGAATCATGGTAGCTTTGGGGCCTGTGCTACAGTGCATGCTGGCATGTGTTGCGAAAGCCCTGAGTCTCACACATTGCTATACACCTCTTGTGAAAGGAAGATTTGCACACACAGACTGCATCTGCTCAAACGACGGTGTTGGAATCGTTCATAGTGTTTGCAGTGGCTTGGCAGCAGCAGCAGCAGCAGCCATCCCCATTCCTCCACCCACTTCTGCCCCTCTTTTGCTCCTCCTCTTGTTTTGCATTTCTTTCTGCCTCCTGCTATCGTTTTGACTTATTCTTCACCCGGCGGGTGAATTTCATGGGTGGCACCTGTGCTAGTCCTGTTTGCGTCGATGTTTCCCCCATCCGCCTCTGGACATGTCGACTCTTCTTCAATTGGTGTCCACGGTTCTGTCACTTGTTCTCCTCCGAGCTTGGCAGGTCCTCCTCCTGCATTCGGGCAGCAGCAGCAGCGGCCAGCATGGCCACCAGGACCTCCCCCGGGAGCATCAAGGCCACCGGGCCCATTTGCTGCTCCTCCAGGCGCACTCCCCCCCGGAGGCCCTCCCCCTGGGCAACCATTTCCTGCCTTCCGGCCCCCTTCCGCCGCTGGGCCGCCAGGATTGCAGGCTCAACCCCAGCAGCAGCTGCCACCGCCACTGCAGCAGCAGCAGCAACAGCAGCAGCAGCAGCAACAGCAGCAGCAGCAACGGCAGCAACAACCAGCGCCGTTTGGTGGTCCCCCGCCAGGCCTTGCAGCCCGGCCTTTAGCAGGCAAGTCTTTGCCCTGTTCTTGCCATTGCTGTGTATCCATTGCCTCTGTAGGTGGTGCTTGAGTCCCTTGCTCATCAGTTGCTGCTGCCGATGCAGCACCAGCAGGGGTGGCAGCTGCCAACATGCCACTGATGTCGCGGCTGGTGACAAGTGAGTGCTTCAACGAGGCAGTCACCCACCACCCTGGGGCCCAACGAGGCTGTCTCCTCCTCTGTGGTTGGTTGCTACTGCTCCTGCTGCTGCCTTCTGGCCATCACCATAATGGCTGATGCAGCATCACCATGTGTTGTGTGGTTGTTGGCATGCGCGTGCTTGGCTGCAGCGGCAGACTGTTACTTGTGCTGTTTCTCCGTGAGGGGACCACCCTCGTTTCTCTCTCTGGCTAAAACGCAGACCCCAATTGTGATGAAACCGACTTTGAAGCTGGGGGGTTTCCTTTCTGGATCAGTGTTTGGATTATTCAGGAACACAATAAGTTCTCTGACAGCAAGGTGCAAGACAGTCAACGGTGTAGGTTCTTGCTGGCCTATGTGGAACGAGATGCTTTTGTTCTTGTTGAAGACACATCAGAGTAAGCCTCTGCGTTCGAGAGCGCTCTCGCTCTCGAAGTCGAGGCGCGTTTGCAATTGCGCGCGCAATTCTCGCGGCGCGCGTGATGGGGGGAGAGGTTTCCGTGGGGGAGGACCAGCGGGCAGCCGGGGACAAGATTAACGTGCGCATTGAGGCAGAAAAAAACGTGTGCGCCTCGACGTCGAGAGTGATTTTGCTCTCGTTTGCCGAGGCTTACATCAGAGGAGGAATGAAACATCTGCGGCTGCATGCATTGCACTCTCTGACAACGTGCTCGAGTTGGATTCCTTTCTGTCATGCACTCTGTGTTGTGTTCCCACCAGGGCCCTTTGGGCCTCCACCAGGCATGGCGTCGGGGCCCAGACCAGCCATGCCCTTTGGGCCGCCCCCGACGGCATCCGCAATGCGACCGGTGGGCCCACCTCCTGGTGCAGCCCCTCCAGGGCAGGCACCACCAGCACTAGCACCGCGGCCACTTGCTGCACCAGCAGCAACACCATCTGCAGTAGCAGCAGCAGGAGCAGCTAATGGGCCTGCACAAGTACCTTCTGCACCTCCTCCCTTTCGCCCTTCCCCTCCTGGCTTGGCGTACACGGGCCAAACGCCGCAAACTTCTCACGTTCCGCCTCCCTTCCCTCCGCCTGCAACTGTGCCATCCGGTCCACCGCCCTTCCGCCCCCCGTCGTCGTTCATGCCCCAGCCTCCTTCCCTCACAGGTGTAGGCCATG
>SZWC01004468.1:26916-59193 GCA_023375785.1 Penium margaritaceum | reverse complement strand
TCTTTCCTTGTGCCTGCTGGTGGCCTGCAGGGTGCTTCTATTTGACGGACCTTGGCCTCCAGAGCTTCGAGCATCCTGAGAGGCGGTTGAAGGCAATGCAGCATGTCGACAGCGAAGGCCAAATCTGTGGGTCCACTTTTAAAGTGGACAGCAGCTCCGACCTTGCTGGCCAATCGAACGGCAACTAGGACGTGGCGTCCAGCGCTGTTCCATGTGTTGTCTGTCCTCATCCGTTGCCCGGTTGAGGCATGTTTCCTGTATAGTCTGCAACAGCAGAAGTCACTGTGAATCTGCACATACAATAGCAACCGAAACAGAAAATTGTGGTGTTGGTGTTTCTGCCAGCCAGCCACATTGAGCACCATCGATGTAGCATTCTGCAGTGTGTGGGTTACGAACCTCCAGGAATGTAAGTGCGCCTTGTTTTGCATCGACCTGGAATTCCGCAAGACATTACTGCAAACATCAGCTAAGATGTCTGGTACATTAAGTAGTTGTCCGAGATTGCAATCAGGACATGGAACATTTTACACAAACTTAAACTAAAATGCTCTGGGACGGTGGCTTGGGAAGTTGAAGTCGCGTGACTCCCAATGCAGGGAGGATGGTGTAGTGTTGAGCGTGGGAACTGTGCTAAGTCTGTCTACCCATATACTCGAGGGAAAATGGTTAGACAGAACTCACATATAACCAGTTGTCAGGACTAATGTCACATGAGCTGGAACTACCTAACACAGCAGGTTGGGACAACAATGTTGATGTAGCATGCAAGAACCCCCACTCGTTGCTTACACTACCCCTTCAGTTTGTTGCGCCAGAGCCCAAGTCTTAGAGCTCTGGTTTTGTTGCTCAAAACTGCGCGCTCCAGAGTTGGCGCCAGGCAACAGCTGAAAACTGGAAATGGCTGATTAAGAACTCAGAATGGGGCAGAATGGGAGACCCCTCCAACATCTAGCCTCCCCCAGCTCTATAGAGCTTGTTACTTAGTTCACCAACCAATCAGAAAAGGGCAAGCTTTTGCAAGGCGACGACGTGACCAGAAGCGACGACATTCGGCGACGTAAAGGATGGGTATGCATGGCACTTCCTGTTAAAACAAACTACTTCCAGAATATGTGACGGCCATGACAGTGTCACATCTGTCGTTGCACTTGTTCTTGTACTCGTCTCAGTATTGCGCGTGTATGGACATGCGTACCGTCGGGTGATGGGGGAGTGTTGTGATTTGTGACGTTCCTGACGACCTGTACAGTTTACTGTGACCACTCGGCCATGTCCATACTCGTGCAGATCCTTGATGCGGACCCTGGAGGCACCAGTACGTCATCTGGTGGCGGACTACCATCCTCGAGCTGACCGACTACCGTTCCAGAGCCCTGGACGCTACCCGGGACCTCCTGTAGTTTTTTCTGCAGCACACAGGAATTTATCGGTGGATTGGCCGTGGGCCCGATTTGCATGTTTTTGTATTGTGTGTCCACCGCTTGATGCCGGATGCATGCATGTGACCAGTTGTAGCGTCCGGCTTTTGATTGTGCACGTCTAGGTTCAGACCGCGTAGCATTTTGACATGTCTGCGCAGAGTTACGGCCAAAACAGTGGTTTTGGGCCGGTTTTAGGACAGATCTTGCACTGCCACGTGCGACACCCGCCGTGCGCCGCGGCAGGTACTTATGCCAAGGACCTGTCATTTGTCATTTCTCTCTGCAAATGCTATTGAAGGATTCTGACACTTTGCCTTGTGTCTCCTAGCGAGACTCTTGCCGTTGTGTGCACGACTTGTGATTGTCGTCACCGTCTGACCAGGCACTGACGCCTAGTCAGCGGCTGTGTCGCTAGGAAGCTTCCACACATCTTCTCATGGTATCAGAGCGATGAGACAGTTCTCACTGAGCTGCGCAGCAGAGACGCAGCAGAGCAGCAGCAATGAGAGCCACAGCTGCAGCAGATCCACAGGGACCCGTTGACTACAGCAGACCGTTGACGACGTCGGTCACCACCTCCATGTCAGACTACAGTCGCCAGCAGCATTTTGCACGAGCAGCAGTGCAGCAGAGTAGCAGCACAACATCAGCGGCGGCAGCAGCGGCGACAACACAGCACGGCGGCAGCACCTTAGCAGGTGCATGCGGCGGCAGCAACACAACAGCAGCGGCAGCAGCAGTAGCGGCGACAGCAGCAGCAGCAGCAGCGGCGACAGCAGCAGCAGCGGCGACAGGAGCAGCAGCGGCGGTAGTAGATTTGCAGTAGCGTAGCAACAGCGGCAGCGGCAGGAGCAGCAGCGTAGCAGCAGCAGCGGCAGCAGCAGCAGCGCAGCAACAACGACGGCAGCAGCGCGCGGCGGCTGCAGGCAGCGTGCAGCTGCCGCAGCGCGCAACAGTAGTAGCAGCAGCACGCGGCTGTTGCCACAGTCGCACGTGCAGTGGTCAGGCGGCCGCTCCACACGCAGTCGCGTGGCTGCTGCTGCAACTGACCGCACAACAGTAGCAGCAGCCGAGCGGAAGCTACTGCGCAGCTTTCGCGCAGCTCCCGCGCGGTTGCTGCGGAGCGGCCGCCACCCGGCGGGCACATGCACCGGCGCAGCTCCACGCGGGGGCTGGGACCTAGCATTTTCCCTGCTTGCTGCAGAGACGCACGCCACCCGTGCAGCGCACAACCGTGCCTTTCACTCCCTTTGCCAAGGGCCTGCCGAGCCTGCAGCCGACTACTGGCGACGCGCCATGCGCATTTACACGCGCCTTGGGACTTCAGGAGGCACACAGCTGTGGGCGCTCCGCACGATCATGCTCGGGGTTCGCCTTGAGCACACAGATATCTTCACGCGGTACAGCGATGCCGTGCTCGAGCCTTTCTCGGCCTCACTACAGCTTCTTCCCTGGGCGCACCAGCTTTTCCTTCAGGTGACTTCCGCTCGTGAGGCAGCCGTGGCTCATCAGGAGACCTCCATTGCTGCAGTAGTCGTCTCATCGCCACCGACACCCCTCTTGCAGACTCCTTCTCCATCCTCTGTCTCGTCCTCCTCCTCCCCTTCTGCCCCGATTACACTGACTCAGACATAGGATGTCGCGGCAGCAGCACAGGGGAAGAAGGGACGACGGAGGCGTGGCTCGGGCCAGCAGCAGCCGTAGCAGCAACCGTCATCGAGCAGTAGCAGTGGACGCTCTGTTCACTGCTACAACTGTGGAGGCGCCCATCGCTACACCGAGTGCCAGCAGTCGCTCGACTCGGCGCGGATTACTCGTGGGCTCCAGCTTGCGCACGCACTGCGGTTTACTTAGAGCAGAACATCCTCCGAGCATGCGGCGACCACGACAGCAGCAATTCTCGCTTCACCACCGGTGACTAGAGGCAATCCAAACCCACAAGACCGCACCATCGCCAAGCTTTGACACCTTCTGGCGCTTCGCTTTTAGGGAGGTGCGAGTGTGTTGTCACAGTCGGGTGGTTCATAGACGGTCAGTTCATCGGTTCTTGTGACTCGGGATGACTCGTGTGGCGGGGCACAGTCGGCATGTGATGACGATGGGCCTGATTGCACCGACTGGATTCGTGAGTCTCACCTGTGTGCCCTTCGTCTTTCCTCCCCACCTACTGCTTAGCGTCCGTCCGAGGCCGAGTATTCCGTTGCTCGTTGTACAGTGACGTCCTCTAGTCGTGATCCCGGTGGATCATCGATTCCAGTGCCACTCATCACATGACCTATCATCGCATTGATTTTGTTGTTCTCAGACTTGTTGCATCTGTTCGTTCTGTCCGCACAAAGTCTGGTCAGTCCTTGCCAGTCCTCGGTGTTGGGGTCGTCCGTTTCGATGGTCCGTCTAACCCCCCGTAACACTTTGAGGTGCTATTTGTGCCTGTCCTTGAGCTC
Source organism: Penium margaritaceum (assembly GCA_023375785.1). Lineage (NCBI taxonomy): Eukaryota > Viridiplantae > Streptophyta > Zygnematophyceae > Desmidiales > Peniaceae > Penium > Penium margaritaceum. The sequence continues at coordinate 55,325 of SZWC01004468.1, read as the reverse complement.
AGCTTGCTTTCTGTACGTGCTTGCACACAGATGGGACTCTCCGTGGAGCACACTGTAGAGTTCGCGACTGTGACTACCCTTGACACTCGTAGCATTGTCCTTCGTGCCTCTGTTGTGGATGATCTGTATTGTGTCTCTCGGACTTGTGCTCCTTGCTCCCCCTCCCCTTCCGCTCGAGTTTTTGTCACTGGTGTTCCGTCTCCTGAGCACTAGGGATTGCTTCATCATCGCCTGTGTCATGTAGGCTCCGACACTGTGTCGAAGCTCATTCGAACACAGCCCGCTCTCGGTCTTGACGCGGCTTCTTTCAAGAAGCCGCCTAAGACCGGCTACCTCTTTTGCGCTCAGGGTAAGATGCATCGTTGCACCTACCCTGACTCTCGTTCACGCGCACTTTGCCCTCTCGAGCTAGTTCACTCTGACCTTCTTGGTCCCCTACCTGTCGAGTCTCTGTCCGATCGGGGTCGCTACGTCCTCACCCTGACTGATGACTTCACCTGGATGCCGTGGGTCTACAGACTACGCTAGAAGAGTGACGCCGCTCTCGCGGTTTGTCTCTGGCTAGTGATGGCTGAGCATCAGTCTCGCCAGACGCTGTACACCTTCTTCTCGGATTGCGGCCGCGAGTTCCTTGGTGAGATGGACAGCTTCTTCGCCGAGCACGGGAATTTTCACCAGGTCTCCACTCCTGCTACTCCTCAATAGGACGATGTCTCTGAGCGCTAGAACTTCACCATGGAGGATGCGGTTCGCGCTATGCGGTCTGAGTGCAGTCTTCTGGAGTCCTTCGTTTTTTAAGGCTTTGCCTACATGACTTGGGTCTGGAACCGCCTCCCGCACAGTCCTCTTCCGGACCACGTCACATCGTATGAGCTCTGGTTCGGCCACCGTGCTGACTTGCGCCTCGCTCGCGTCTGGGGATCCTTGGCTTCTGTGTGGTACACTGAGAACGAGCAAGGGTCCAAGGTCTCACCGCGGGGTCGCTTATGCGCCTTTGTTGGTATCTCCCCGCTGTCGAAGGCATGGAATTTTTGGGACCCTACTCGTCGTCGCATTGTTGAGTCCCGCGACGCGCTCTTCTTTGAGGCTCTTACCTACCGTGATCTGACTTCAATCACGTCGCTGTCCGTCACGCATGTCCCCACGTGTGAGGTTTCTCGACGGATGGGGGAGTCGACTCCTGCGAGCACCGATCGCCAGGCTGATGGGTCCGTTCGAGCTCCCTCCACCTCTCCGGCGCCAGAGATCTCTCTAGCACCGCTGGCTCCTACACCTGCCCCTTCACGCCCCACAGGTTCCCATGATCATGTACCTGTGCATACTCCTGCGACCGTACCTGTGTGCGCCAGCACCCCTGCCTCCGTGCGTGGATCTTCCTCACCTGCTCCTACTATCACACCGAGCCTTGTGTCTCCCACATCCGCATCTCCTTGCACGGCATCACAAGCTCCCTTGCCTCAGCCCTTCCCAGCTGCGATTGTGCCCGTTCCAGAGCCGGAGGTGCGCCCCTCGAGCCCGGATTACTCCTGTGAGCCTGGTGGTCGCCTTCGACCATTGGACTCCGGAGCTCAGCGAGTGTCTGGTCCCACGCCCAGGCGCTCCACTCGCAACATCGTGAGTGGTGATCCCGGCACAAAGGTCCTAGGCCTGAGTGTCCACACTGAGCACGCAGAGGTACATCGAGCGTGTCCCGTAGGGCACGACCTCGTCACTCACGAGTTTCACATTGCTTGTGATGCAGCAGCCAATCTTGTGGTCGTCAGACCTAGCACTAAGGCGTGCGCTCTTGCCACGCAGAGCTCTCCCTCTATGGTGCCTAACCCCGGCACACTGAGGGAAGCTCTCTCATCACAGGATGCTGATGTGTGGCATGCTGCTTGCCAAGATGAGTTCCGCGCTATCCGGGAGCTCGAAGTTTACGAGCTAGATGACCTTCCACTTGGGAGGAAGGCTATTCAGGTCAAGTGAGTCTTTTGCAAGAAGGTGAAGCCGGATGGCTGACTGGAACGCCACAAGGCCCGCTTGGTCGTCAAGGGGTACACTCAGATTGAGGGCATAGATTACATTGACACCTTTGCCCCTGTCGGCCGCATGACCTCAGCTCGAGCTCTGTTCGGTGTAGTGGCTCAGCATGAGTGGGAACTGCACCAGATGGATGTGAACAATGCGTTCCTCCATGGCTCTCAGGATGAGGAGATTTACGTGGCTCAACCACCCGCCTTTGAGGACGGTGACAAGGTCTGGCACTTGTGCAAGTCCTTGTACGGCCTCAAGCCGTCTCCTCGGTGTTAGAAACCAGGAGATCACTGGCACCCTGACTCGTGCGAGATAAGTACAGAGCGAGGCAGATCCCTCTCTCTTCATCCGACAGACGCCTGAGCGATTCACCGCCATCCTGGTCTATGTGGACGACCTTTTGATTGCGTTCCCTTCATTGGAGGCCGTAAAGGAGGCCAAGGCTGTCCTCCATACTGCCTATAGGATGAAGGACCTTGGTCCTGCAGCGGTGTTTCTTGGCATGGAGATCGTGCGAGACCGTAGACGTCGTACTCTACTACTGCATCAGGCCTGATACGCACGTGTTGTGGGGGAGCGCTTCAGCGACCTTCAAGGTGCAGTGCCCACGGCTTCCACACCTCTTACACCTGACGGGCAGGATGCCCTTAAGGTTGACTATGCCACACAACTGGGGGAGACAGTGGATGTGACCCTGTACCTCCGTCTCATCGGATCTCTAACGTACCCGGCCACTACCACACGTCCTGACATCCCATTTGCCGTCAACCTCCTTGCCCAGTTTCCGCAGGCTCCACGCGCTAGAGCCCTTCACGCGGCTGTGCGAGTGGTGCGGTACATGGTTACCACACCGTACCTCGGACTCTGCTTTCGCCGGCAGTGTTCGATGGTCCTTGACGACTACAATGACAGCGACTGGGCCTGGAGCCCAGATGGACGCAGTCGCACCAGTTACGTGTTCCTGCTCGGTGGGACCGCTGTGTCCTGGCACAGCGGGAAGCAGGGTTGCATTGCATGTAGCTCGTCGGAGGCAGAGTACGTTGCTCAGGGTGTAGGGGCTGCTGAGGCGATATGGCTGCAGCGCCTGTTCCATGAGCTTGGCCAGTCAGTACCTGCTGTCGTGCTTCGCTGCGACAACCAGAGTGCTCTTGCCATTGCGGAGAACTCTGGTGTGTTTCATGCTTGCACGAAGCACATTGCGGTTGAGCACCACTTCGTGCGTGATCTGATGGAGTGACACGTGATCTTTGTCATTTGGGTTGGCACTGACATGCAGCGTGCTGACTTCTTAACGAAGGCACTAGCACGCGGAAAGTTCCTTGTGGCCATTCGTTGTGTTGGACTTCGCCCCTTGCCTGAGAGTGGTTGAGTGTGGGGAGTGTCCGTGTCTGTGTCACATTTGTCGTTGCACTTGTTTTTGTACTCGTCTTAGTGCTGCACGTGTATGGACATGCGTACCATCGGGTCATGCGGGAGTGTTGTGATTTGTGACGTTCATGTTGACCTGTACAGTTTACTGTGACCACTCGGCCGTGTCCATACTTGTGCAGATCACTGATGCGGACGCTGGAGGCACCGGTGCGTCATCTGGTGGCGGACTACCATCCTGGAGCTGACCGACAACCGTTCCAGAGCTCCATACACTACCCGGGACCTCCTATAGTTTTTCTGCAGCACACACGAGTTTATCGATGGACTGGCCATAGACTCGATTTGCATGTTTTTTTATTGTGTGACCACCGCTTGATGCCGGATGCATGCATGTGACCAGTCGTAGCGTCCGATTTTTTATTATGCACGTCTAGGTTCAGACGGCGTAGCATTCTGACATGTTTGCGCAGAGTTACGGCCAAAACCGTGGTTTCTGGCCGGTTTTAGGACAGATCTTGCACTGCCGCGTGCAACACCCACCGTGCGCCACGGCAGGTACTTATGCCATGGACCTGTCATTTTTCATTTCTCTCTACAAATGCTATTGAAGCATTCTGACACTTTCCCTTGTGTCTCCTAGGCAGACCCTTGCCGTTGTGTGCACGACTTGTGACTGTCATCACAGTCTGACCAGGCACTGACTCCTTATCAGCGGCTGTGTCGCTAGGAAGCTTCCACGCATCTTCTCAGGCCACCAGTAACCGCCCGTTTCATCCGCCGGTCAACCTGGTCCCTAGAATGATCCGACCTGACGTGAAACCTCACGGCTTAGGCCGCCCTAACGGCGACCTTGAGAACGGCCTGGAGATACTGAAGAACAATGTTATCCCACATTTCTTCAGACTGAGTTCACACGAGATTGTTTCTATCGATCATGCCAGACAAAAGGCGTCCCAAGTTCAAACCATCTAAAGTATTCCAAGGTTAGCAAGGCTAGTCATGCCAAAACAAGTATTACAATCTATTCTTGATCATTGACGGCATAGATCATTCGGGCGTCAAAGTTACCCGTCCAGCCGTTCAGGTGGGCGTAGAACTTCGACCATAGCAGCCAGGTTTGCGCCTTCGGCAAGCCAGGAACCAGGTAGGTTTGGATGTGTGGAGGTGCACGGCACCTCGTACGATAACAGAGACTCAACCAGGATTAATCCGTCAATTTATCCATCAGAAAATACCTCTATTTTCATGCAGCCACGTTTTCTCGGTGAGCCCTGCCAAACGGTCGATGGCCCAAAACTTGGGCGTCGTCCGTTTTGCCTCAAAACTGGACCGCATCATAATATGCACGCTGCAAATGCAGCCGTGAGGTCAGAATCAGCAGGAGAAATACTAGTCAAGAGTTGTAGCAACTGGAAATCCTAGGCAGCAGGTTGGGGCAGTAGCGTTGTTGATGCAGTGTGCTGGCTTCCTTGCTCGTTGTTTAGTCTGCTGCCCCTCAATCAGCTGCTCTAGAGTCCAAGTCAGGATGCTCTAGGTTTGTGACTCAAAAATGCGCGCGCCAGTGTTAGCGCCAGAAAGCGGCTGAAAACTGGAAGTAACTGATTAGGAGTGAAGAATGAACAACAATGGGAGACCCCTCCGAGTTCTAGCTCCCCCCCTCCCAGCTCTATAGAGCTTGTTACTTAGCTAACCAGCCAATCAGGAAATAGTCCTAGACCAGTTTTCTGGAAGGCAGGCTTTTCTCGGTGAGCCCTGCCAAACAGCCGACAGCCCAAAACCCGGGCGTCGTCCGTTTTGCCTGAGAACTGGACCATACCATAATACCAACGCTGCGAACGTAGTCGTGCGGTCAGAAAAAACTAGANAAGTAACTGATTAGGAGTGAAGAATGAACAACAATGGGAGACCCCTCCAACTTCTAGCTCCCCCCCCCCCCAGCTCTATAGAGCTTGTTACTTAGCTAACCAGCCAATCAGGAAATAGTCCTAGACCGGTTTTCTGGAAGGCAGGGTTTTCTCGGTGAGCCCTGCCAAACAGGCGACAGCCCAAAACCCGGGCGTCGTCCGTTTTGCCTGAAAACTGGACCATACCATAATACCAACGCTGTGAACGTAGTTGTGCGGTCAGAAAAAACTAGAAAATAGTAACGAAGAGTTATGACTGCCCGAACCCAGGTAGTGCCTACGGTGGTCCATTGTGTCAAACAGTACCACGCAACATGAAACATAGACCCTAGGCAGAACATGATGCTGCAGGCGCAATAGCACAGTCATGTCCAGTGATGCAAGCATGCAGGTAGCCTCTCCGGTGGCCGTGACCGCCGGCGGCTCGAGCACCAAGGAGGCCTGCCGATGGAGCTGAGCACGTTGACGCAAGGAGGAGGCTCCAGCGAACTGCGTGTAGGCCTCAACGTACGTTGGCTCCACCGGACAACACTCCAGCGACGTCAAGTCTCGTCATGAGTCATCTGCACACTGATGTACACAAGCCAGGGAGGACACAACAGAGCACAATGAGAGACGCGGAAAAACCGACAGTAGCTGCCTAAACCCTGGCGGTGTCTACTCTAGTCCCGGGCACCAACACTGCCTGAAACTCATGAAACTTCGATCCTATGCATGATATAGCGTTGCAAATGCAACAGTGCAGTCACATTTAGCACTGGACGTGTGTATAAAGCAAAAACAATGGCAGAGACTGCCGGCGGCACGACTGTCGAGGAGGTCCGACAATGGAGCTGAACCCGAAGGAGAGAGGAGGTTCCAACGAGCCACGCATAGGCCTCAGCGTGCATCGACTCCACCAGATGACACTCCAGCAGTGCCACGTCTCACAGTCAGTCTTCTGCACGCCGATGTGCACAAGCCAAGAGGACACAACAGTGAGAATGGGAGATGTGTGAAAACCAACAACATGCAGTATACTGAATGTATCAATGAACTGCGAGAAAGTAATCCCCCCTCCCTTCCCCCATGCATGCTAAAACACATAACTTATCCGGGAAGCGAGCCCAAAAACAGCTTCGGAGCCCATGCACTATTCACTCACACTAATATAATGATGGAGCGGAACCCACATGAAGAACCGGCGCATGCCCAAACCGGAGGTTGAGGCTCGGATGACATAGTTCTCACCACCATTGGCTGCATGAACCATCCATTTTCATGCCAAGGTTGAATGCAAAAACAACCTAAACTGGCATCTGTTTTGCATCAATGGGTTGCTCGCGTCGCCGCACATGACACGTGCCATCCGATGTTAACCGACCAATGGGCAGGTGCCATTCGTGACAACTGTGTAGGGATGAATATTTTGTATGCCAGTCGGTAGTTCTCGGACCTCTTGGGCGGACTTGTATAGACATCGTCCAAGAGATTGGACATCCGGTTTGAAGCACGAAATGTTCTATGAACATCACTTGAAAAGGGAAGCCTACGAAGTTGTGCACTTTTCATTCACTCAGCGTAATGTAAACCCAAGTCATGGCTTGCCTGTTGCATCTGCCGCCGAAAGGACATCCATGGCCATCGCTCAAGAAATGGGCATGTGTGGAAGAACCATAAGTGAGTGTAGGGGGAGTCATCAACCAGGGACCTCCACCAATGGACCTTTACGATACGTGGGTCGAGTGCACGAAGATGACTCGCATGTGGGACTCCAAAGAATCGGGACCACATCCCGTGAATCCATACATGTGCTGGACCATTCATGTTAAACCGCCCCATTGTTGTCCGATATGGTGCACTCCTCACTGGCAACCAAAGGTCCATTCGGACCCACCATGGTCTGCTAGGTTGTGGATCGTGGTGTCCATGACATGATCCATTGTGAACTATGGACAGAGGATGTATAATGTGACCTCAAATTTAAGATGATTTACCATTAACTTAACTCATTTATGATGGTTTTTCTTTCCAACTAAAGAAAGGATGTGTCGCAGTACATGTCCAAATGAGTATCCGTGTAATGTTCAATAGTGAGTGCAACATGCCCCTTTTGAAACCAATGAGGAGGCAACGATGGCCATTTTTTTGCCAATCGTAACTTAGTAGGAATAGACGAGGGGAAAGGGAAGGACATCGATGAAGGGCGCGAAGATGGGAGGGGACAGGAGAGAACAAGAGGGGGAGGCAGGGGCGAAGAGAAATGGGGATGATGGGGAGAAAAGAGACATCGGGAGGAGTGTTCTTCTAAAAATTACTTGTTCTTCCAACAAAAGACTTCCTTTTTTTGCTGATTGTGTTCACCACGTAGTAACAAACAAGACTTCATCTTTCATTGGGTAAAGGCACACTTCATGTTAGATGAGATGGTAATGCACGAATACATTACGGAGAAAACAAAGTGAATGTCTTTGTGCCCATGTAATAAATGGTGCAATCATTGTGGCATGTGAGCCGCAACTGCTACTTTGCTCCAGCCATGTTTAACCTTCAGGAGCTAAACTTCGAAACATTCAATGCATGTAAGGTTAGAAGGCCTATTCTAGACTAGTGGAAATTGTTTTACAATGATAACCACTAAGATCTGTGAATGTGTTGTCTGGCATGCTTATTCACTCAGTTGAACATGCATTCATCAAGTAAAAGGCACACTACGAATGAAGGGCCAATCAGACATTATCCTTGTGGTGATATTCTCATTTTCCTTCTCAGTAGTCCATCTTCTTATTCTTTCCATCTACCTGTTGAACACTATTTCTTAAGCAAATCCCAAGGTTGATATTGTACACCTTCCTTTCGGGTATACTCAAGGCTTGTTTGGTTGGTTGCCCATGTTTTATGCTTACTTTCTGAGAGGGGAGGAGGGGGAGACATCAGTATTTCATTCTAATTTCCTATAGTTGAAAACAATTTGTGTTCTTATCATTCTTATGTTTCTTATTCTCTTTCATTTTTCACATAGAAGAATAAAAACATGTTCTCGTCTAGTATGGTTTCTTGAGGCGGTCCTTGTCTTCACCCTCATCGGCTCGTCATCTTTCAATCTATTTTTGCATCCTCCCCTGGTATCCTTGCCGTTTTTCCTCTTCTGAAGGAACTCTCATAAAACTATGTAGCGTACAACCACTTCATTTGCCAATTCGACTCTCTACCCTTTAGCACTTCTGCTAACAAACAGTCCCAACTCACAGAATGGATCACTTTAGACGACTTAATTTTTAATGTTCTCTCGGCTTATGCCATGGTCCAACCTAAGATTCGACACTTTCAAGAAAAAAAACCCCACTTTCTTGGGCTCACATCCTTCACGGCAAGTCATCAAACCCTCCCAATCTAGGAGTTACCATATTTTACATCCTTAAATATTTACGAGCCTTTCAAAATCCATTATCTTCTACCATCGCCCTCATTTCCCAACCAAACACGAATTCTTCCCTATTCTTCTCTCTCTTGAGTTCCACCCCAACCCTTAGACTAACCCCTACATGATACGACACAAGGATTTGACCTCGGGTTTGTCATCGGTCATGGGTCCCTTTGAGGGTATTGTCATACCAATTGCCCAAGCCTCTTCTAGCTATTTTCAAGCTATGTTCCCAACTGTTGCAACCACGCTCCCTGCAGCTGCCCTCTCAAAAGTGCCTATCAAGACAAAAACCAGCGCAAATCCCTTCAGTGGTCCTCTATTCACCCTTAATTCTTCCACCTCCCCTTCACTCTTTGCATGAAAACCATTGTTTGAGGTCCACTCTGATCGCTCATTGCACCCGGTTCATGAATATCGATAAACAAAGCATTTTCCCTTCCTGAAATTAAGAAGAAAAATTACTGAGCATTGATTTCTCTTGTCCTTTAGGCCTCAAGGCTCCATAAATCATTCCAAGTTCATACATCGTGCTTTCTTCTTTGAAATTACTTGGAACCCTGTGAATCCTGAAAATCCTGACCTGTAACTTCGATTGGCTTTTAATTTGATTCACTCTTCTCCACCTATGTAAAGACTAATGGGTACAGCCGTTGTTATCCATGATGTTGAACTTTCTAGTCATGTTCCCCCAAGCTCTACAATAACATGTTTGGGTTACCTCGTCTTTGGAAAAGATAACTTAAACATCCAAATTCATTTCATGAATAATAGAATCTGAGGTGTGCATCTTATGGGACCCCATCAACATTTTTATCAACAAACCTTGATATTGCATTATGCAAACTTGCATCTCTTCTTGCCTCAATGAATTGCAAGGTCGTTCCGTTCAACCATTAGGCTTGGTTTTCTGTTGATATAGAAAACTGAACCTCAATCATTTATGACCATGGGAAAAACCATTTCACTGGTAAAAATAGAATTAGTGGTGTTGCCATGTTAATGGGTTGAGCTATGCTCTTCCCTTGTAGAGAAAATTATTCCCTAATTCCAAGATTCCTAGAGAAAGGAAATGTTTCTGGTACCATCCATACCGTAAAGTAACTCTAAGGAATCTAATACAAAGTTGAGCGTAATTGAGGATGATTTTGCCTCTGTGCTCTTCGTAGACTTCCTCCCCCCTCATTGACACTTCCGGGGATTCCTCATTTCATGCCTTCAATTTCCCATGGAAACACCTCCTGGTGTGTCCTACCACATGACAGAATATCCATAGGGATCGGGTTCATCCCTCAGGCTTGCTCAGTGCTGAGGTGGACATTGTGCCGCTGTAGATCATTGCCAGAGGTTTTGAAACAATGTTGTTTCCAGAGGTGGTTCAGCTCTCCCTAGGTCCGCATCTAATACCACCATTCTCACAGTCGTCTGCCAGCCCTTAGCCGGGAAGGCAGTCCTGTTACTTCCTGCTGTGTCACCTGTCTCTTGCTCGCCATGAAGGAAGTCGTTCCGATGGACCTCCTCCGAGGGTCGACGTGGGTGGCGACTGTTGGGTAAATCACGCGCACATCTGCATCTCCGTAGATAGCTGCGCGTCCCTTCTCACCGAAGGGCGCGAGCAGACCCCGTGAATCTCCTAGTCCAGCCTGTGGCCGGAGGAGGAGCTGTGGAGTCACAGTTAGAGCTCTCGTTGTCGAAAGACACCAGCACCGCACCGTCACCAGGATCTGTGCCCGGCAGCCTGCAGTCATGCCGGCTCAAGCGCCTGCTGCGGCAGCAGGCCACATGATGAGAGGAGGTGCCATGGTCGCAATCGCCATTGCTGCGCTTTTCGCCGTCGACGTCTTCAGAGCTGTTGTGCTGTCGCCGCCGTCGCAGCAGCAAGCGCAGCAGCAGGAAAGCAAGCCGGAGAAGCCTCATCTGCAGCAGAAGCTGGTACTGTGCAGGAGTGAAGTTCGTGATTGTTTGGGGATGCACTTTTCCATGCGTGTACGTGGAAGTTGCGACGAATGTATCACGGCCCAATGGCAGCGTTGCTCGTTCTGCCTTTCAGGATTTCTTGACCGGCCCCTGCATCATGCACATTTCTTGGACCATGCAGTCGCAGCAGGTGGACGGTGCACATTTTGTGTTCATGTACACATTTCGTGTTCATGTTCACACTGCTCTGCGCGTTTGCTTTGATCAAATTTCAGCACTGTCTCTTGCCTTGGCGGCGCGCAGTTGGCATGGTGGTTGACGTGGCGGTTGATGTGGTGTTGATGTCCTCAACACACGGCTGTGTCACAGGTTGCCCGACCCTGTCTGCCTGTCTGTTTGCATATGCATGCTCATGGCAGGAAGAGGAGGGCAGTACAGCATCAGCATCACGCAGTCACGAGGATTTCCAACCTCACCATGTCCACATCAGCTATTGCACCTCCTGATCTTTCCGGTGAGCAGCATGAGGCCATGGCATGATAGCACAGCCTGGCGTTNCACGTTTTAAAGTCATGGAACACTGTCGAGAAGGCCTTCCCCCAAGTGGAGTTTGCTCATCCAAGAGGGTCCTGTACAACACCTGCACTGAACGCTTTCCCTCATGTCCTTCGCTTGACTTCAAAGGCCCGAAGTCAAAGGGTTGTCAAAGTGTTGCTGTCTGTTGCATTCTCAAGTCACTCCTGGCCGCAGGTGGGGTCACAGCTGGTGGGGTGCCGCACCTCATTTGATTCCGCATGTGCAAGTCGAACAAAAACTCGAATGGTTTTCACCCACCTTCTTTGAAAACCATGCTGCGGACAAATGCCCACACACTGGCCACAAGAGCACAACCCAATTCTGAACCAGGGACGAACCCGGCACTAGTGATCAACTTCCGTCTGAACTTCACTGTGAAGAGGGTTGCACATGACATCAAGATCTCCAGTAAAGTCCTGCCAACAACTATACACAATCCCATGTCTTGGTGTTCCTCACAAAACGGAGTCACTTGCGAGCACTGGGGTAGTTTCAGCCTTGAGATCAGGCAAGGCTCAAGGCCCCTGGGCTCCAGATTCCTTGGAACCAGGGGCTCAGGGGCCCCTGCTTCCAGGTAGGGAACCAGGTTCTGAGATGACGACACAACGACATCCATCCCCCCCCCCCCCCCCCCCCCCGCCCCTCAAACTTCCTCCCCTTTCGAACCTTTCTGCGTCTTTGTTTTCGTTCCCTATGTCTGTATTTTTCAGGGGGGCGGCTGCGCAGGCAGATCAGCTGTTGCGCGCGCGCTTCCCGGACATCCACCTCACGACAGGACCGTACCCCCTCCCCCCTGCGCGAGAGCTGCTGACTAACGTGGTCGCGGTGGCGCAGATGGGCTTTGTGGCCGTCGCCATCGCCGGCGACCAGCTGCTGCCCATGGTGGGCATGGGGCCCCCCTTCCCCGAGTGGTACCAGTCAGTTCAGCAGAACAGGCTTGGCGCGGCAATGGGTAGCTGGCTGGTGGGCAACTTTCTCCACAACATGGCGGCCAGCACGGGCGCGTTTGAGGTCTCGATTGACGGGCAGTTGGTGAGTGAGTGGGCAGTTTGTGAGTGAGTGGGGAATTGGTGAGTGAGTGGGAAGTTGGAGTTGGTGTTTCTGTAAATTTTCTTGTTTTAGCTGCTCCTGCTGTCTGGGGCTAGCTACTTTGAAGTTATCGCCGCTGTTCGTCCGTCAGCAGCCTTTGCATCCTGGTTGTTATGTGCTCTACGGTTCTGTGACGCGCAGGAGCATTTGCACTGCTGATATTTGGCTACAAGTTTTGTGAAATGCTGTGACGAATCTCGCACCAGTGCTGGTGCTGGGACCAATACTTGGAGTCTTTTTTCTGTGTGCATCCTGCAGGTCTTTTCAAAGCTCAGGGAGGGCCGAATGCCCACTCTCGAAGAGCTTGCTGGTCTCATCGACCACGCGCGCTCGTCCTAAACGTTCTCTGAGCCAAGGCAAGGCCCCCCATGACCATCAGATGCACTCACTTCAACCTCATCCTGCAGCTTTGGAGGGGAGAGGGTAAGGTACAGATCCCATTCTGTGGGGCAGCACTGGCACGGAGTAAGGGCACGTCTGCAACAGCAAGCAGGTCTCACCACAACCTTATTAACCTCGGGTTCCATTCCCAAATGCTTCTTACGAGTCTGTATGCAGTGTAATTGACACGGGCAGCCAACATGCTGACAAGGGCATGGCTGTGTTATGCAAATCCTGAGGGCCATTCAAACCACAGTCTCCCACCTGTGTGACAGCATACCAGTGGTGTTTGTCCAAGCGATCGGTATGGACATGGATGGCAGGAGCGGGGGCGTACTCACGAGAGATGCAGCCAAGGAAGAGGGAAGACAGGCAGCCATGCCTTATGACTGCACACCCCCAAAGCAGTGTGTCTGCCGGGGTGAGCATGAACTCTCATGGCTTGCCCTTCTCTTCCTTGCCAACGCATCTGTAGTTAATGTTGTGCCGTCTTCTCCTGTCATTCCCACTGCTTGTATGAATCACTAGGACTGGTGGTGAGTGTAAGGGTACACTGTATGAATGGTGTTCTTGGGGATTGCAACCTTGCCCAGATGAATCTGGCCACAATTTGCTCTTCTCGACCCCCTGTGCTGAACATGCTTCTCTTGTGGGTGGGAAACATTCTTTCAGAATGCATGACGCATGGTGACAGATACCTGAGGTGGGACCTCATCACCTCATCCTGGAAACTCTTGTGTCTCCACGGCTTTACAGACTTCAATTGTCTGTACACACTTTAATCATGTGCGGGTGTAGCATGGTGACTGCCATCTCTTTGTGCATCCCACAAGACTGCAGATGTGGACATTTATTTATATATAAGATGAAGCTCGCAGGGTCCTCTGGATTCGTTTAGGGTCCTGGAACAACTTGGTCATGATTGGTCAAATACATTACAGCAATGAAGCAAACAGCATGGTGAGTCTTCACTCGCGGAGCGAATTATCGAGGACACCACTGCAAAGCATTAGTTTCTTCCTCATGAGGAAAGCTGCTGAGCAACATCCATGCATCAACTTCGTGACAATGTCACCGGACACGTGCGAACCCTTGCAGCAGTCTTTTCAGTGGACACAAGCAAATTTTAGTTATCATAATGGAAATCAACCTTGTTACATGAGAAGGCTGGTCTGCCTGGAGTCAAAGGATCTCATAAGACTGTATCGCATAGCAGTGATTGGGTTCATGCTGGACTGCATGTGAGAATGCCTTAGGCCCTAGGCCATGGGCGAAGCATCCAGGTAATCGGCAGGGTTGAACCGCTCCCACGGGAAATCGTTGGGAATGAGCTCAGGCTTGTTGTGTAAGAGCCCCACCAGGAACTCCAAGGCATCCACCACCCTTGGGCCCGACCGGTTGAACATGTGGTGCCCATCCACAAGCACAATCCTCCCCTCGGGGCCATGCACCCCATTCTCACTTCCAATGCTGCCTTTTTTTAGACTCTTGACAGGTCGCAGCTGTTGCCACCAGTTTTGGGAGACAACCGACTTGAGCTCCTTCTTTGTGGTGGCAATGTCGAGGCCGCACGGGCACACGATGATCCAATCTGGATCGGAGGTGACAATCTCCTCTGGCGATCTGCGGAGAGAGGGACCGGCTGGGCCCCCAGGTGAGAGGGGAGGGTTGAGAGGGTGCTGGCCGCCTGCGAGGGCGATAAGCTGCGGCGTCCAGTGGCCGCCAACATACACGGGCTCTGTCCATTCCATGAAAAGCACATTCAGGCCCATTCCGCTGCCGGTGGTGCCCTGGAGGCTTGAGCCAAAAGGGGCATCTGCTGGTGCTACGTTGTCTGCAAGGGGTGGGACATGCTTTCTGGCAGCTTCCACACGGCTGCGCAAACTGGCGGCAGATGCCTCAGCTGTGGCCTTCAGACCAACCGCGTCGCCAACCCTAACAACGTCGTTAATGATGTCGTCCAGGGACATAGGGGACATGCTGATAATGGTTGGGGGCGGCGAGATGTTGCGAGCGATTCTCATCACCATGGATTGGCTAACTGCGCAGACAGAACACAGACCCTGCGTCAAGATCACTGTGGGCCGCAACTCTTCCATCAGCTTGCCATTCAAAGAGTACAAACCCTTGTCATCCTCCTCTTCCTCCTCATTCGACTTCTTCCCTTGACCAACGCTGACACAAGACTCCGGTGTTGCTCCGATATCCCCAGCTACCGCAGTTGACGTGGCGTGCGGATTTGCTGGAGGGCAATCACCGGCCGTTTCACAGTGGGACAGAGTCGCCGCATCAACAGCAGTGCCGCCGCCCCCTGCGGCGCTGCAGCTCCCGCCGCCGCTCTCCTGCACGCTTTTCACCACCGCGGCGTCGACCTCCGCCGACGTCGTAAAGCTGATGCGCGCGGCAGTAACGACCGGCAGGCGCGTGATCTGCGGAGGCACGTCATCCTCGTGGCCCCGGGCGACCAGCAGGTGAATCCCACCGGCGGCATGCAGGGCTTCTGCGGCTGCAGGGAGCAAGGAGATCACGCGGTGTACGGACGGAGCGGACAGCACGGAGGACATGGCGGCCATGACCGCGCCAGAAGCTCAATCTGAGATGACGGAAAAACAACCTTCCAACGAATGTTGTTCCCCGAGCGGACATGAGGGCAGAGTGCAGTCTGCGTGCTGCGAAACAGCAGCGAAACCGCGGCGAAACATCCCGCTTTCGGGCGTGCAGCCAACGCGTCATCGCGAATAAGGGGTGAGGGAGGAAACGCCAGAAGGATGAACGAGGATCCTTCAGCTTTTTCTTCGGTGGCCCCTCGTCGTTCACTGATAAAGAATTCCCCTCTAGGCTCTCTGGATACCCAATTAGGAGAAGAATGTGCAGAGATGAAAAACACCAGCTAAACGGGTCCAGATAATGATATGGAACCGTATTTGAATAAATTATGAAACTTTTCAAATATTACAATTTTCATTTCATCTTGATAAGAAAAACCATCAAGGATTTAATCAAAATGGTGTTATTACAATAAGGAGGTGGCGATTCAAAGATATGTTCATGCCTTGGTACGCCAAATTCCATAATTGTTTTTTGAAATTTACAATTTTGATGTATCACATCACTTTTTGGTCGAATCAACATTTACCTCTCCTCTAACTCCACAAGGAACACAGGCCAACTTCTAATGGCCTAGTCCCCCTGGATGCTCAAGTGGTGTGAAAAATCAAAAACTTTGATGAAATTTCAAGCCCTTTGAACATCTAGGCAGTTCCGAAATCGCAAAAAAAATGATAACATTGATACCCGGTTTCCTCACATTATTCACAAATATACTAAACGACCACATAAAGTAACGGATGCATACAAGGATAAAACAAAGCAATCAATTCCCGTACCTTTATAATTAACATGATCTAAAATATACCAGAAAAAACGGAGCGCCCCATTCATTCGACTAAAATGATTAATTTCCTTTGTCCATTCAGGCACCTAAAAAACTATGCTCTTCAGGACGAATCACTCTAAAAAAACAAAAATCGTGTGTCTGTACACATCATTTCACGTTTCAGTCACGGTCTCTTAAAGGTAGGAATCTGCAATGAGAAAATGCTAGGAAGCTTCCTAACCTTGCTGCTGTTGATGTGGCGACACTGTCCAGTCAGCTGACGCACTAGCAAGCAAGCAGGTGCAAGAAACAGCAAGGATCAGGCTAGGGAGACGCGCAAAGTCTCATATGCTCCAATAGCTTAGTAATGCAGAGAGAAATGACAACTGACAAGCACACAGCATAAATACCTCCCGCGGTACACGGCGGGTGACGCACGCGGCAGTGTCAGTTTGTCCTAAAACCGGCTCAAAAACCACTGTTTTGGCCGTAACTCTGCGCACAGGCATCCAAACGCAACACCGTCTGAACCTAGAGATCCAGAATCTCGAGCCGGACGCTAAGTTTGGCATCGATCGGTGGACGGACAATACAAAACATGCAAATCGGGCTCGAGAGCCAGTCCACCGAGAAAACTCTAGCAGCTGCAGAAAAACTGCAGAGCACCCCAGCAAGCACCCGAAACGTCGTGGCAATCGTCCGGCAGCTGCTGGTGGCTGGATCCACCAACCGTCAGTGCTCCGGCGCCAGCTGGGCCCGCATCAGGGATCCGCACGAGCATGGACACGGCCGAGTGGTCACAGTAAGCTGTACAAATGGACGGAAACAACTCACACCACAACACTCCCCCATGACCCGATGGTATGCATGTCCATACACGTGCATAACTGACACAGGTGCACAACAAGATGCTCAACAGTCCATGCTCACACACCCCACTCTCAGCCACTCTCAGACAAGGGGCGTAGCCCGACGGAACGAATGGCCACCATGAACTTTCCACGCGCAAGTGCCTTGGTCAAGAAGTCAGCCCGCTGCATGTCCGTGCCGACCCAGATGATGGAGATCACCTGTCGCTCCACAAGATCACGCACAAAGTGATGCTCAACAGCAATGTGCTTCATGCGTGCATCAAACACACCAGATTTCTCTGCAATGGCAAGAGCACTTTGGTTGTCACAGCGCAGAATGATGCAAGGCACAGACTGACGCAACTCACGAAATAGACGTTGCAACCATAGGGCCTCAGCAGCCCCAGCCCCTAGAGCAACATACTCAGCCTCTGATGAGCTACGTGCGATACAACCCTGCTTGCCACTACGCCACGACACAGCGGTGCCACCAAGCAGGAACACGTAGCCTGTCCGACTGCGCCCATCAGGACTCCACGCCCAATCACTGTCTGTGTAGTCGTCGACTACCACCGAACACTGCCGTCGAAAGCAGAGTCCGAGGTACGGTGTGGACACCACGTACCGCACCACTCGCACAGCCGCATGAAGGGCTCTCGCCCGAGGACACTGTGAGAACTATGCAAGGAGGTTGATGGCAAAGGTAATGTCGGGTCGTGTGGTAGTGGCCAAGTACATCAAGGAGCCAATCAGGCGCAAGTACAGGGTCACGTCCAATGTCTCCCCCAGGTCTGCGGTGTCATTCACCTTCAGAGCATCCTGCCCGTCAGGTGTGATGGGGGTGGAGGCTGTAGGAACTGCACCCAGGAGGTCAGTAAACCGCTCCCCCACAACGTGGGCGTAACGTGCTTGATGCAACAAGAGTGTCCGTTGCTGACGATCACGCACGATCTCCATCCCGAGAAACACAGCTGCAGGACCAAGGTCCTTCATCCTGTAGGCAGCTTGGAGAACTGCCTTGGCCTCCTTCACGGCCTCCATAGAAGGAGACGCAATCAGGAGGTCGTCCACGTAGACCAGGATGGCGGTGAAACTCTCAGCTGTCCGTCTGAGAAAGAGGGACGGGTCAGCGTCACTCTGTACGTAACCGGCACGTGTCAGTGTACCAGTGATCTCCAAGTTCCAGCACCTCGGTGACTGTTTCAGGCCGTACAAGGCCTTGCGCAAGCGCCAGACCTTGTCACCGACCTCGAATCCAGGTGGATGGACCATGTAGATCTCCTCCTCTAAGGTGCCATGGAGGAACGCGTTGTTCACATCCATCTGGTGCAGATCCCAGTCGTTGTGAGCAACAACCCCGAACAGAGCGCGAGCGGTGGTCAAACGGCCAATGGGTGCAAAGGTGTCAGTGAAATCTACTCCCTCAACCTGCGAGAACCCCTTGGCCGTCAAGCGAGCCTTGTAGCTATCCAGTGTGCCATCAGGCTTCACCCTCTTGCGAAAGACCCACTTGGCCTGTACAGCCTTCCGCCCAGGCGGGAGGTCGACAAGCTCATAGACATCGTGCTCATGGATAGCTCTCAGCTCATCCTCACAAGCAGCACGCCACAGGTCTGCATCGTGAGCTGAGAGTGCCTCCTTCAACGTGCCTGGATCAGGCATCGTCAAGGGAGTACTCCGAGTGGCTAAGACACGCACCTCCGGACTTGGTCTGACCACGACAAGGTCGGCTGCGGCATCGCAAGCGACCAAGAACTCTCAAGAGACCAACTCGTGGCCGACAGGACATGTTGGGTGCACCTCAGTGTAGTCTGCCTGGACACTCAGGCCAAGGGCCTTCGTGCCAGGCTCGCCACTCTGAACACTACGAGTCGGGCGTCTGGGCGCAGAGTCAGCAGTCCGCTGAGTCCTAGAGGCCAATGGTTGAAGGCGACCGTCGGGCTCGCGGGAGTAGCCCGATGCAGCGCTCACCTCAGGCTGTGGGGAAGGCTGCTGAGCCAGAGCCGTAGGGGATATGGGTGCATGCACGGGAGTGGGTGTGACGGAGGGGACTGACACTGGTACGGGATCAGGTGTGCCAGAGGGGACCGACACTGGTACGAGAACGGGTGTACCAGATGGGACCGACACTGGTACGAGATCAGGTGTGCCAGAGGGGTCTGACACCGGCACGGGATCAGGTGTGCCAGAGGGGACTGACGCTCGTACGGGATCAGGTGTGGCACATGGGACCGGCACAGGTGCGAGATCGGATGCACCAGAAGGGTCTGACACCGGCACGGGATCAGGTGTGCCAGAGGGTACTGATGAGGCGACTGGACCCACAGCCACGATGGCCGGATCGTCAGCAGCCAGAGACCGGACCACAGGTGAGGAGGCCCGGCCGGATCCATCCGCAGGACTAGACTCCCCCATCCGCCGGGAGGCAACACAAGTAGGAACGTGGTCGGTGGCCAGCGACAGAATGCTGGACAAGTCGCGATAGGTGAGAGCCTCAAAGAAGAGAGCATCTCGAGACTCGACAATGCGATGGCGAGCAGGGTCTCAAAAACGCCAGGCCTTCGACCGCGGGGAGATGCCGAGGAAGGTACACATGCGTCCCCGAGGTGAGACCTTAGACCCCTGCTGATGCTCGGTGTACCAGACACAGGCGAGGGACCCCCAAACGCGAGCAAGACGGAGATCAGCACGATGGCTGAACCACAACTCGTACGGTGTGACATGGTCTGGGAGTGGACCATGCGGCAAGCGGTTCCAGACCCACGTCATGTAGGAGAAGCCCTCAAAGGCAAAGGACTCCGGTAGACCGCACTCAGACTGCATAGCGCGAACCGCATCCTCCATGGTGCGGTTCCAACGCTCAGATACACCGTTCTGCTGTGGTGTAGCAGGGGTGGAAAGCTGGTGAAAGATACCGTGCTCGGCAAAGTAGGCATCCATCTCGCCTAAGAACTCACCACCACGATCTGAGCGGAATGTGTGCAGGGTGTGACGAGACTGACGCTCAGCCATCACAAGCCACAGGCGGACCGCCAATGCGGCATCGCTCTTGTGGCGGAGGCTATAGACCCACCGCATCCGGGTGAAGTCATCAGTCAGGGTGAGAACATATCGACCCCGATCAGAGAGGGACTCGACTGGAAGAGGACCGAGAAGGTCCGAGTGGACCAACTCTAGTGAGCGCAGTGCCCGGGAGGAGGAGTCAGAGTAAGAGCTGCGATGCATCTTACCCTGGGCGCAAAAAAGATAGTCGGTCTTGGACGGCTTCTCAAAGGAAGCTGCGTCAAGACCAAGGGCTGGCTGAGTGCGAATGAGCTTGGACACAGTGTCCGAGCTCACATGGCAGAGGCGACGATGTAACAAGCGCTGGTGCTGAGGGGAGAGAACACCAGTGACAAACACTTGCGCAGAGGAGAGAGGTGGAGAAGAGACAGAGGGAGTGCAACGAGACACACGATACAAGTCATCAATGACAGAGGCACGAAGTACGATGGCGCGTGTGTCAAGAGCAGTCACTGTGGCAGAGTCAGCAGAGTGCTCAACAGTGAGACCCATCCTGGTGCATGCACGAATAGAGAGCAGGCTGAGCTCAAGAGCAGGGACAAAGAGCACGTCAGAAATGTACAAGGGGCCAGACGGACCATCAAACCGCACAACTCCAACTCCCTGCACAGGCAATGACTAACCAGACCCTATGCGAACAGACCGAACGGGCGCAACGGGACCGAGCACAACAAAGTCACTACGACGACAGGTCATGTGATGGGTGGCCCCTGAGTCAATAATCCAGGTGCCACCCGGCTCACGACCAGTCGTCGACACTGAGCAACGGGCCACAGAACACTCTGCCTCTGCTGGACGCTCAACAGAGGACCCGGGACAACAACGAACAACACGGATATGTGACTCGTCAAGCCATTCGGTACTGTCAGGTCCATCCTCATCGCAAGCCATCACAGCTCCACCACAAGCATCATCACAAGCAACAGACGCAATAAGACAAGCTGTATCGGGACCACTCGGCTGTGATAACATTCTCGCACCTCCCTGAGTACGAAGCGCCAGCAGCTGACGAAGCTCCGCGATCGTGCGATCCCGAGGGTCCACATCACCGCTGCCGCCTGATGAAACGGATGCGTCTGCTGCACTCTTGGTCGTAGCGCGCCCAGTCCGTGTGTCACGCGAGGAAATCCGCTGTGTGTGCGCCGCCTGAAGGCCGCGCATGATCCGAGTCCAGTCAAGGGGCTGCTCACACTCCATGTAGCGGTGATTGCCTCCACAGTTGTAGTAGTGGACAGAACGTCCACTGCCACTACTCGCCGGCTGCTGCTGCTGCTACTGCTGTCCCTTCCCACGTTGCTTCTTCCCCTTCTTCCCCCGTGCGGCTGCTGCAACGCCCTGAGTGTGGTCGCTCGGTGTAGAGGAGGAGGATGAGGAAGCGGTGGAGGTGGGACTGGTGAGCAGGGACCGAGGCGTAGGAGGCGTCGCAGTCACTGCTGCAACAAGTGGACTCTGCTGATGGGCGATGGCAGCCTCATGAGCAGATGTGGCCTGGATGAAGTAGCGATGGGCCCAAGGAAGGAGCTGTAGTGACTCTGACAACTCAGAGAGAGCCACACGATCGAAGCCCGTAAAGAGCTTCACGTGGTCCAAATGTGCCCCCATCATGATGGTGTCGAGTGCCCACAGCTGCGTCCCGCCACCGGTTCCAAGGCACGTGTAAAGGCGCATCGCGCGCCTCCAGTAGTCAGCTGCAAGCTCCGTGGGACCCTGACGGAGGGAGTGAAACTCACGTAGTCGGGCCGCNCTCGTGGCATGGGTCTCCGCAGCGAGAAGTGTCAGGGCCAGCTCCCACCCCTGATGTGGATCTGCTCCAGTCCCGGTCCCGGCCTCACCAAGAAAGGGTCGGAAGTCGACCACAGTCTCCCGCGGCATGGCGTAGAGTAGACCCCGCATCGCTCTCGCTGCTGTCTGGACCTGGTGAGCGTCGCGGGTCTGGTACTAGCTGTGGTAGTAAGGCCAGACACCCTCAGAATCGGCCCACACCTGAAACAAGGTCTCCCAGCAATCAAAGCCCTCCTCACTATCGTAACGGGGTGGAGGTGTCTCAAAGTCCTTCGGTCGCCACTCCGTGGGGAGGGCGATCTCAGGCTCGGGAGACGGTGGACGAGGTATGGGGAGCCCACCAGTGAGAGAAACACCACCAAAGGTGAACGCTGCTGAACGACGCGGCTGATCCTGACGGCGAGAAGGTGGCGGAGTGGGAGGCTGTGATCCCAAACGTAACTCACAGATGCGCTCCTCAAGTACACGAATCTTGTGCTCGCGTGAGTCATCCTCAATCTCCTCCTCATCCCAGGAGTCCACCTGTGATGAGTGATGCTGAGGCCGCGGTGCTGTGTAGGGCGTAGACTACTGAGCAGATGGTGCAGCTCCAGTAGATCCTCCAAGTGGCTGCTGTGAAGCCATCGAACGACCCCGCAGTAACTCTGTGATCTCCTGCAATGCGTCGGACTTCCTCTGCTGCTGCCGGCGCATCTCGTCCTGTGACCGACGAAGCTCGTCGATCATGGTGACTGCGATCGCGGACTCATAACGCCCAAAGAGGAGGAAGAGGGGTCAACGAGTCCTTTGTCCTTGTCACGGACCGGCGCCATCGCAACGCTCAGTATGGGGCCGAACGTAAAAAATACTCCAAACAAGAAACTGACAGCGTTTCTCGAGGACTTGAAACGTCTAAAAAAATTGACGTTTTGACCCCAAAACTGCTGACGTCAGCAGAGTCGGTGATGACGTCAGCGTTTTTTACGCTAGCGAAAAAAATGCTAGCTTTTTTTTTCGATAGCGTTTTTTACGCCAGCGGGTTTTTTTTTTTGGACGGTCACGCGAACCCCGCGTGACCAGTGGGGGTGACCTCGTCACCCCCTGCTCGCGGCTGCGCAGGGGCTGCGCAGGGACTGCGTAGGCCTGCGTAGTGCCACGCAGGCCTGCGCAGTGCTGCGCAGTTTCTGCGCAGCTGTGCAGCACTACTGTGCAGCAGTAGTGCTGCGCAAGCTCGCAGCTGCGCGGATCTGCTGCTGCTGCGCTGTTGTAGCCGCTGCCGCTGCTACAATGCTGCTTTGCTGCTGCTGCTGCATCGCTGCTGGAGCTGCTCGCGGCTGCTGGTGCCGGCGCAGCTGGAAGCTGGTGCCGTTACTACTTTTTTTTTTTGCGCTGCCACTGCTCGCAGCCGCCGCCGCAAGCTGCTGCTGCGAGCTGCTACTCCTTTCTTTTTTTATGTGTACAGGCTGGCAGCCAGACACGGCTGCTGCTGCCACCCGGTGCTGCTGTTGCTGGCCGGCGTGGCTGCTGGATCTTGTCACTGTCGCAGCTCCACTTGCTACGGTGGTGGCGATTGCGTGGTGACGTCGCTGCTGCCAACGTCGGCTGCGACGGGTCCCAGGATGTGGCGGCGGCGGTGACTCTCACTGCTGCTGCCTGTGCTGCGTCTCTACGGCGCAGCTTAGCGAGAGGGGTCTCGCTGCTCTGATACCATGAGAAAATGCTAGGAAGCTTCCTAACCTTGCTGTTGTTGATGTGGCGACACTGTCCAGTCAGCTGACGCACTAGCAAGCAAGCAGGTGCAAGAAACAGCAAGGATCAGGCTAGGGAGACGCGCAAAGTCTCATAAGCTCCAATAGCTTAGTAATGCAGAGAGAAATGACAACTGACAAGCACACAGCATAAATACCTGCCGCGGCACACGGCGGGTGACGCACGCGGCAGTTTCAGTTTGTCCTAAAACCGGCTCAAAAACCACTGTTTTGGCCGTAACTCTGCGCACAGGCATCCAAACGCAACACCGTTTGTACCTAGAGATGCAGAATCTTGAGCCGGACGCTACGACTGGTCACACGCACAAGTCCGGCATCGATCGGTGGACGGACAATACAAAACATGCAAATCGGGCTCGAGAGCCAGTCCATCGAGAAAACTCTAGCACCTGCAGAAAAACTGTAGAGCACCCCAGCAAGCACCCAGAACGTCATAGAAATCGTCCGGCAGCTGCTGGTGGCTGGATCCACCAACCGTCAGTGCTCCGGCGCCAGCTGGGCCCGCATCAGGGATCTGCACGAGCATGGACACGGCCGAGTGGTCACAGTAAGCTGTACAAATGGACGGAAACAACTCACACCACAACATGCAATGCTAGGTGCAAACAAAGTAGCCAAGGCAAGTTGTGAGGTGCAACGTCGCTCTCAACATTCAAGCTTTCAAGACTTTAAACCAAAGTTCTCAGAAGACACCAAGTAAGTGTACAGGCCATTTGACCAGATAGAAGGAACAAAACTTAGTGCAAGGGATTTGAACAAAAGAGGTCATAAATTCCAAAGCCAAGAATTGTAGCCAAATATAACCATCACTTACCGTAATGACTTCAACATTCGCTCATAATGATTCTCACATTTCGCCCATGTGCTCCTTAAAAAGCTCCATCGTGCATTCGAGGAACAACTTTTCAACTCAAACATTGAAGCAATTTTCTCCTAGTAGGTTCCCTACTAAATCATGCAAGAAAAAGGTTATCGTTAATAACCTAGGTGTACTTTCATGTCTCATCTCAAAAGAATGCACTTGAACGTAGGTAACCCATTTCAAAAAAATCAGCGCAAGTAAAGAATAGCATCTTTATGTCACGCCAACACACATCGAACGCGCTATGGGAGCCGGTCGCTACAACCAAGATTGGACGAACGCCCATGAATTCGCATTTCCGATGAATCAAACTTCTGTAATTGGGTTTCCGAGGCTGGCATGGACAGGTGAACGTACAAGGATTAAGTCGATGGGTGAAAGTTGATTGGGTACATGTAGGGATTACCCACAAAATTCGATTGTGTGTATGCCCTACCCGGCGTTCAGAAGAATAAGACTCCCCTGCCCACAGACCTGAGAATATTGACAATTTACCCACGAAAAGCGAGGAAACGCAGCATGTCGACGCTGCATCGCATGCAGCGTCGACATGCTGACGTCATCAATCACTTCAAACATTCACAAACCCCTCATTCGAGGGGTTTGTGAATGTTCGTCGGGGCGGTTTGCATGTGGCTTGCATGGGGGGTCCGAGACTCCCCATGCGTTGAAAGGGAACATGCTGGGGCCCGCTACCGCGGGGCCCAGCAGGAGCCCGCGCAAAAATTAAACCCTAAATCCCGAATGTAATTTGGGGTAGAGTTTGACTACGGTTTAAATGGAAAATCTTTAAGTTTTACGAGGGAGAAAAAGAAACATAAGATTAGCGTCTCCGCCTGACTAAAAAACGGGCGTTTTTGCTCAATTACGATCGAGCGATGAGCTCTTTGTTTTTTTTTTTTTTCGACACGTAAACCCCCTAGTTTGATTTAGGGTTTTATGTTTTGCGCGGGTGGAGCCCGCGCAAAACATACAAAACCTTAAATCAAAGGGCCAAATAACCCTTCTATCCATAAACCGAGGGGGTCAGGAACGCCCTACCCGGCGCTTAAAAAAAAGAACTCCCCCGCCCGGCGGTTAAAAAATAAAACTAGACTGCCCGCTCGCTTCACCATGCTCGATCAGCGGCATGCGCCGCCGATCGAGCGAAGCGAGGTGGGGCATGTCAACCCCCCTCGCTCGATCGCGATTCTCGCTCCCACGCGAGAATCGCGATCGGGCGAAAACGTTAATTTCAAAAATGAGCAAAAACGCTCATTCTGTGCATTTTTTTATCACGCAAACCTTCTACCTTTTGCAAGCAAACCCTAGTCAAACCCTACCCCGAATTATATTCGGGGTTTTAGGGTTTTAGTTTTGCACGGGCTCCTGCTGGGCCCCGCGGTAGCGGGGCCCAGCAGGTTCCCTTTCAACGCATGGGGAGTCTCGGACCCCCTATGCGAACCACGTGCAAACCCCCCCCGAATATTCACAAACCACTCAAAAGAGGGGTTTGTGAATGTTAGAAAAAAAAGGATGACGTCAGCATGTTGAGACTGCATTGCATGCAGCGTCGACATGCTTTTTTTCCTCGGTGTTCGTGGGCAGGGGAGTGTTATCTTCCGAACGCCGGGTAGGGGAGTCTTATTCTTCCGAACGCCGGGTATAGTGGTCTTATTCTTCCGAACGCCGGGTAGGGCATACACACATTCAAGTTTTTTGGGTAATCCCTACATGTACCCTAAATCAAACTAGGGGGTTTGCGTGTCCAAAAAAACAACAAAGAGCTCATCGCTCGATCGTGATTCTCGCGTGGGAGCGAGAATCACGAGGGGGGTCGACATGCCCCACCTCGCGATGCTCGATCAGCGGCGCATGCCGCTGATCAAGCATGGTGAAGCGAGTGGACAGGGCAGAATTATTTTTTAAGATGCCGGGTAGGACGTTCCTTACCCCCTCCGTTTTTGGGTAGAAGGGTTATTTGGCCCTTTTGGGTATTATGGGTATTATTCCCAAGTTGATTTCCCACCTTTTATTCGACAAGGGGGTGGGAGACTATTCAGGAAGATGTAAATGACCCTTTTTTGGGTGAAAGTAAGTACAATTAAACTCCTTCCTGAAAATTGAGCGAACGTTTATGTCGGTATAGTAATTCAATCTAAAGATCATTGTAATGTAAGGCGCACTATAGGAACCACTTCCACATCCCACACGACTTGTGCTTGAATCCTTCTCCACTTACCCAATCTGTGAAAAGCAGTTGATTCCAATCGTTACTAAATGTAAACATTGTGGATATCGAATTTCTTCCTTTCTTGACGAGAAGCCTATTTGGCATCGCTAAAATCGGACCTCGCAAGGTTCTAGTCCAAACCATGCGAAGTGGGAAGGTTGAATCCCTTGGATGCCTCCCCGTAGCCGGTAGTGGGAGTCAAGGGTCTTCAAACATGCGACCCAAAACCATAGAGTCCCAAACTTTTCAACCTTTCCACCAGGTCACATGGTGACCTGGCTGCCAGGTCAGCATGGCGACAATTGTTCATCAAGAACAAAGAACAATTGGGAGCCCGTGCAAGGGTATGCACTTGCATGTCAGGGTGTGCAAGTACGTGTGAGGGAATGCAAGGGTGTTTAAGGCTGGGAAGGCCATGTAAAGGCATGAATGACAATTGGCATGAGAGGACACTAGTGTCATTTTCTTTGACAATGTTTGCAACAGTCATTTGTTCAAGTCTCATGCAGGAGTGTACGACCGTACACATGGCAATCCCACCAAGGACCCAAGTGGTTGCGGTGCTACATGTTCTTGATGAGAACTTGGAAGAGTCATGGCTCCATCTGACCATGTGAGTAAAGCAAACCACCTTCAGAGCCTTGAGAACTAGTTATGGCGTGTTCTACATCAGCCACGCGAGGAATTGAAAGCTAACTTCACGGAATCTGGTGTTTCCAAAAAGTGTTTGTTTTATCTTTCTCAACTGTTTGCAAAGAAGTACACAAAAGATATAACCTCTGCGATCTGATTCAGCAATGAAATAAACCGGAATCTAACTTCATGACCTTTGGTGTTTCCAAAATCCGTGACCATCAAGGCAAGTGCAAATGTGCACGCACACATGTAGACACACTTGAGGGCCAGACGTGCAGAGGGCCAGAGGAAGAAAGAAGGCCAGAATCCTCCTTCCTCTGAGTCTTCACAAAGTATAGGATCCCTAGCTTGTCCCCCAGTGTGACTGCAAACAGAAGAAAGGACATAACGCAAAATCTTATGGTAAGATTTTCTACAGCACAAAACTGCACAGCAAATGTCACTGTGACGTGACTACCCTAGAAGAGGATTCAGGGGAAAGGGGGGGATGGGGGGACCTAGGAGTAGGTGGAGGGAATGATGGACTGGATGAGATAGTGGAGAGGGATGCAGATGAAAGAGGTATGGTGGAGGGAGGAGGGGCCAGAGAGAATTTTGTAGCCGTACAGGACGGAGGCATGAGGAGGCTTTGGTCTGAGTGAGGACCTGTCTAGACACGAAAGGGCTATCTCAGGAAGAGCAACATTGGAACTAAAACCACTTGTGTTTGTTTTCATATCCCCCCACCTCCCTCCCCTCCCTCGTCCAAAGCCCTAGCCTACAAATGGCAGAATGCGTGCAGGGTGCAGCACAACAATTTCTGCAACCAAACGTTATGCCACACACAAGGAAACAGTGCAAGGTCTGGGTTTTGACGTTCCCTCAATTTGATTTCACATAAAGGATTCCTTCCTCTCTGGAGCCTGCAGCATTCACAAGTGTATGAACTGTAGGGAGGAGGGGTATTGTTACATGAGTAACCATAGACACACAATGACGTCTTAACTCGCCCCACTCTCAGGTAGGCCATTGGATGACTTAGGGTTCATTAAACATATGTCCTATTGAATGAAGACACAGTATCATGTGTGCTCACAACGTGGTCTGGACATGTTTTCTACGTTAAGTCATCAATGCCGTTACAGTGTAGCTCCTTGAAAGTCATGTAAGTGCTCTTGTATAGATTTAGGGTGATTTGCATCTCTAGATCTCTCTCTCTCTCTCTCTCTCTCTCTCTCTCCCT
>SZWC01004468.1:0-21925 GCA_023375785.1 Penium margaritaceum | reverse complement strand
AGTGGTTGTGAGTGGTTGTGAGTGGTTGCAAGTGGTTGCCCGTGGTTGCGAGTGGTTGCAAGTGGTTGTGAGTGGTTACGGGTGGTTTTGTGTGGTTGCGAGTGGTTGCGAGTGGTTGCCAGTGGTTGCAAGGGGTTCCGAGTGGTTGCGAATGGTTGCAAGTGGTTGCGATTGGTTGCGAATGGTTGCGAGTGGCTGCGAGTGGTCGAGAGTGGTTGCGAGTGATTGCGAATGGTTGCGAGTGGTTGCGAGTGGTTGCGAGTGGTTGCAAATGGTTGCGAGTGGTTCTGAATGGTTTTGAGCGGTTGCGAGAGGTTGCGAGTGATTATGAGTAATTACAAGTGGTTGTGAGTGGTTGCCAATGGTTGTGAGTGGTTGCGAGTGGTTGCAAGTGGCTACGAGTGGTTGCGAGTGGTTGCAAGTGGTTGCGAGTTGTTGCAAGTGTGTTGCAAGTGGTTGTGAGTGGTTACAAGTGGTTGCGAAAGGTTATGAGTGGTTGCGAGTGGCTCCGAGTAGTTGCGAGTGGTTGCAAATGGTTGTGAGTGGTTGTGAGTGGTTGCGAGTCGTTGCGGATGGTTGCGAGTGGTTGCGAGTGGTTGCGAGTGGTTACGAGTGGTGGTGAGTGGTTGTGAGTTGTTGCAAGTGGTTGCGAGTGGTTGCAAGTGGTTGCGAGTGGTTGTAAGTGGTTGCAAGTGGTTGCGAGTGGTTGCGAGTGGTTGCAAGTGGTTATAGGTGGTTGTGAGTGGTCGCAAATGGTTGTGAGTGGTAGCAAGTGGTTGTGATTGGTTGCAAGTGGTTGTGAGTGGTTGCGAGTGGTTACGATTGGTTCGAGTGGTTGCGAGTGGTTGCAAGTGGTTGTGAGTGGTTGTGAGTGGTTGCGAGTGGTTTTGAGTGCTTGCAAGTGGTTGTGAGTTGTTGTGAGTGGTTACGAGTGGTTGCGAGTGGTTGTCAGTGGTTGTGAGTGGTTGCGAGTGGTTGCGAGTGTGTGCGAGTGGTTGTGAGTGGTTTCGAGTGGTTGCGCGTGGTTGTAAGTGGTTGCGAGTGGTTGCGAGTGGTTGCGAGTGATTAGGAGTGGTTGCGAGCGGTTGTGAGTGGTTGCAAGTGGTTGCGAGTGGTTGCGACTGGTTGCGAGTGGTTGCGAATGGTTGCGAGTGGTTGCGAGTGGTTGCAAGTGGTTGCGAGCGGTTGTGAGTGGTTGCGAGTGGTTGCGAGTGGTTGTCAGTGGTTGTGAGTGGTTGCGAGTGGTTGCGAGTGTGTGCGAGTGGTTGTGAGTGGTTTCGAGTGGTTGCGCGTGGTTGTAAGTGGTTGCGAGTGGTTGCGAGTGGTTGCGAGTGATTAGGAGTGGTTGCGAGCGGTTGTGAGTGGTTGCAAGTGGTTGCGAGTGGTTGCGACTGGTTGCGAGTGGTTGCGAATGGTTGCGAGTGGTTGCGAGTGGTTGCAAGTGGTTGCGAGCGGTTGTGAGTGGTTGCGAGTGGTTGCGAGTGGTTGTCAGTGGTTGTGAGTGGTTGCGAGTGGTTGCGAGTGTGTGCGAGTGGTTGTGAGTGGTTTCGAGTGGTTGCGCGTGGTTGTAAGTGGTTGCGAGTGGTTGCGAGTGGTTGCGAGTGATTAGGAGTGGTTGCGAGCGGTTGTGAGTGGTTGCAAGTGGTTGCGAGTGGTTGCGACTGGTTGCGAGTGGTTGCGAATGGTTGCGAGTGGTTGCGAGTGGTTGCAAGTGGTTGCGAGCGGTTGTGAGTGGTTGCGAGTGGTTGCGAGTGGTTGTCAGTGGTTGTGAGTGGTTGCGAGTGGTTGCGAGTGTGTGCGAGTGGTTGTGAGTGGTTTCGAGTGGTTGCGCGTGGTTGTAAGTGGTTGCGAGTGGTTGCGAGTGGTTGCGAGTGATTAGGAGTGGTTGCGAGCGGTTGTGAGTGGTTGCAAGTGGTTGCGAGTGGTTGCGACTGGTTGCGAGTGGTTGCGAATGGTTGCGAGTGGTTGCGAGTGGTTGCAAGTGGTTGCGAGCGGTTGTGAGTGGTTGCGAGTGGTTGCGAGTGGTTGTCAGTGGTTGTGAGTGGTTGCGAGTGGTTGCGAGTGTGTGCGAGTGGTTGTGAGTGGTTTCGAGTGGTTGCGCGTGGTTGTAAGTGGTTGCGAGTGGTTGCGAGTGGTTGCGAGTGATTAGGAGTGGTTGCGAGCGGTTGTGAGTGGTTGCAAGTGGTTGCGAGTGGTTGCGACTGGTTGCGAGTGGTTGCGAATGGTTGCGAGTGGTTGCGAGTGGTTGCAAGTGGTTGCGAGCGGTTGTGAGTGGTTGCGAGTGGTTGCGAGTGGTTGTCAGTGGTTGTGAGTGGTTGCGAGTGGTTGCGAGTGTGTGCGAGTGGTTGTGAGTGGTTTCGAGTGGTTGCGCGTGGTTGTAAGTGGTTGCGAGTGGTTGCGAGTGGTTGCGAGTGATTAGGAGTGGTTGCGAGCGGTTGTGAGTGGTTGCAAGTGGTTGCGAGTGGTTGCGACTGGTTGCGAGTGGTTGCGAATGGTTGCGAGTGGTTGCGAGTGGTTGCAAGTGGTTGCGAGCGGTTGTGAGTGGTTGCGAGTGGTTGCGAGTGGTTGTCAGTGGTTGTGAGTGGTTGCGAGTGGTTGCGAGTGTGTGCGAGTGGTTGTGAGTGGTTTCGAGTGGTTGCGCGTGGTTGTAAGTGGTTGCGAGTGGTTGCGAGTGGTTGCGAGTGATTAGGAGTGGTTGCGAGCGGTTGTGAGTGGTTGCAAGTGGTTGCGAGTGGTTGCGACTGGTTGCGAGTGGTTGCGAATGGTTGCGAGTGGTTGCGAGTGGTTGCAAGTGGTTGCGAGCGGTTGTGAGTGGTTGCGAGTGGTTGCGAGTGGTTGTCAGTGGTTGTGAGTGGTTGCGAGTGGTTGCGAGTGTGTGCGAGTGGTTGTGAGTGGTTTCGAGTGGTTGCGCGTGGTTGTAAGTGGTTGCGAGTGGTTGCGAGTGGTTGCGAGTGCTTGCGAGTGGTTATGAGTGGTTGCGAGTGGTTGCGAGTGGTTGCAAGTGGTTGCGAGTGGTTGCAAGTGGTTGTGAGTGGCTGCAAGTGGTTGCGAGTGGTTGCGCGTGGTTGGGAGTGGTTGCGAGTAGTTGCAACTGGTTGCGAGTGGTTGTGCGTGGTTGCGAGTGGTTGCAAATGGTTGGGAGCGGTTGCAAGTGGTTACAAATGGTTGCGAGTGGTTACAAGTGGTTGTGACTGGTTGTGACTGGTTGCGAGTGGTTGTGAGTGGTTGGGAGTGGTTGTGAGTGGTTACGAGTGGTTGCGAGTGGTTACGAGTGGTTGCGAGTGGTTACGAGTGGTTGCGAGTGGTTACGAGTGGTTGCAAGTGGTTTCGAGTGGTTGCAAGTGGTTGTGAGTGGTTGCGAGTGGTTACGAGTGGTTGCAAGTGGTTTTGAGTGGTTGCGAGTGGTTGCGATTGGTTGCGAGTGGTTGCGGGTGGTTGTAAGTGGTTGCGAGTGGTTGCAAGTGGTTGCGAGTGGTTGCGAGTGGTTGCGAGTGGTTGGGAGTGGTTGCGAGTGGTCGCGAGTGG
This sequence comes from Penium margaritaceum, assembly GCA_023375785.1. Lineage (NCBI taxonomy): Eukaryota > Viridiplantae > Streptophyta > Zygnematophyceae > Desmidiales > Peniaceae > Penium > Penium margaritaceum. Next base: position 18,400 of record SZWC01004468.1, on the reverse strand, counting down.
TTGCGAGTGGTTGGGAGTGGTTGCGAGTGGTCGCGAGTGGTTGCGAGTGGTTGGGAGTGGTTGCGAGTGGTCGCGAGTGGTTGCGAGTGGTTGGGAGTGGTTGCGAGTGGTCGCGAGTGGTTGCGAGTGGTTGGGAGTGGTTGCGAGTGGTCGCGAGTGGTTGCGAGTGGTTGGGAGTGGTTGCGAGTGGTCGCGAGTGGTTGCGAGTGGTTGGGAGTGGTTGCGAGTGGTCGCGAGTGGTTGCGAGTGGTTGGGAGTGGTTGCGAGTGGTCGCGAGTGGTTGCGAGTGGTTGGGAGTGGTTGCGAGTGGTCGCGAGTGGTTGCGAGTGGTTGGGAGTGGTTGCGAGTGGTCGCGAGTGGTTGCGAGTGGTTGGGAGTGGTTGCGAGTGGTCGCGAGTGGTTGCGAGTGGTTGGGAGTGGTTGCGAGTGGTCGCGAGTGGTTGCGAGTGGTTGGGAGTGGTTGCGAGTGGTCGCGAGTGGTTGCGAGTGGTTGGGAGTGGTTGCGAGTGGTCGCGAGTGGTTGCGAGTGGTTGGGAGTGGTTGCGAGTGGTCGCGAGTGGTTGCGAGTGGTTGGGAGTGGTTGCGAGTGGTCGCGAGTGGTTGCGAGTGGTTGGGAGTGGTTGCGAGTGGTCGCGAGTGGTTGCGAGTGGTTGGGAGTGGTTGCGAGTGGTCGCGAGTGGTTGCGAGTGGTTGGGAGTGGTTGCGAGTGGTCGCGAGTGGTTGCGAGTGGTTGGGAGTGGTTGCGAGTGGTCGCGAGTGGTTGCGAGTGGTTGGGAGTGGTTGCGAGTGGTCGCGAGTGGTTGCGAGTGGTTGGGAGTGGTTGCGAGTGGTCGCGAGTGGTTGCGAGTGGTTGGGAGTGGTTGCGAGTGGTCGCGAGTGGTTGCGAGTGGTTGGGAGTGGTTGCGAGTGGTCGCGAGTGGTTGCGAGTGGTTGGGAGTGGTTGCGAGTGGTCGCGAGTGGTTGCGAGTGGTTGGGAGTGGTTGCGAGTGGTCGCGAGTGGTTGCGAGTGGTTGGGAGTGGTTGCGAGTGGTCGCGAGTGGTTGCGAGTGGTTGGGAGTGGTTGCGAGTGGTCGCGAGTGGTTGCGAGTGGTTGGGAGTGGTTGCGAGTGGTCGCGAGTGGTTGCGAGTGGTTGGGAGTGGTTGCGAGTGGTCGCGAGTGGTTGCGAGTGGTTGGGAGTGGTTGCGAGTGGTCGCGAGTGGTTGCGAGTGGTTGGGAGTGGTTGCGAGTGGTCGCGAGTGGTTGCGAGTGGTTGGGAGTGGTTGCGAGTGGTCGCGAGTGGTTGCGAGTGGTTGGGAGTGGTTGCGAGTGGTCGCGAGTGGTTGCGAGTGGTTGGGAGTGGTTGCGAGTGGTCGCGAGTGGTTGCGAGTGGTTGGGAGTGGTTGCGAGTGGTCGCGAGTGGTTGCGAGTGGTTGGGAGTGGTTGCGAGTGGTCGCGAGTGGTTGCGAGTGGTTGGGAGTGGTTGCGAGTGGTCGCGAGTGGTTGCGAGTGGTTGGGAGTGGTTGCGAGTGGTCGCGAGTGGTTGCGAGTGGTTGGGAGTGGTTGCGAGTGGTCGCGAGTGGTTGCGAGTGGTTGGGAGTGGTTGCGAGTGGTCGCGAGTGGTTGCGAGTGGTTGGGAGTGGTTGCGAGTGGTCGCGAGTGGTTGCGAGTGGTTGGGAGTGGTTGCGAGTGGTCGCGAGTGGTTGCGAGTGGTTGGGAGTGGTTGCGAGTGGTCGCGAGTGGTTGCGAGTGGTTGGGAGTGGTTGCGAGTGGTCGCGAGTGGTTGTGAGTGGTTGGGAGTGGTTGCGAGTGGTTGCAAGTGGTTGCCAGTGGTTGCGAGTGGTTGCAAGTGGTTGCGAGTGGTTGCAAATGGCTGCGAGTCGTTGCAAGTGGTTGCGAGTGGTTACGAGTGGCTGCGAGTGGATGCGTGTGGTTGCGAGTGGTTGCAAGTGGTTGCGAATGGTTGCGAGTGGTTGCGAGTGTTTTTAAGTGGTTGCGATTGGTTGTGAGTGGTTTTGAGTGGCTGCGAGTGGTTGCGAGTGATTGCGAGTGATTGCAAGTGGTTGCGAGTGGTTTCCAATGGCTGTGAGTGGTTGCGAGTGGTTGCGAGTGGCTCTGAGTGGTTGCAAGTGGTTGCAAGTGGTTGTGAGTCGTTGCAAGTGGTGGTGAGTGGTTGCGAGTGGTTGCGAGTGGTGGTGAGTGTTGGCTCTAGTGGGTGAGGAGGCACCCTCAAGGATGCCTAGCTCTTGCTGATGCACGCTACCAATGTTTGGGGGAGCCAATGGACACCTTTGGTGAAGAGTGTGTAGCACAAGGATCACGGATGTGAGTGGTCAAAAGATCTGAACGTGTTTCGAAGAAGCGTTCGCACTTACAAGTTTCCAGGAAAACACATTTCCAAGAAATGACTGCAACTTACTGATCTGGTAAATCTTGAAGTCGGGTTGGGGTGGGTTATTCATGAAGAGAGCAAAGTACCCACATGTGGGTTGCAGGAACTCGTGCATGTTTGGGGCATGGCAGTCAGGGTGTACCCACGTCACCAAGTATGGAGTTGGATGATGAAAAATCATTTACTCGAGCCATGGTTTTACCTGACAAGGAATTTCAATGTTGCACACTTCCATGAGGGGAAACATTTGAGGGGTTGCTGTTACTGCAGAGAGAAAACATTCTCATTTTTTCATTGATTTTTCTGGCTAAAGCTTGGCCGTGCCAACAGGCACGTTCAATTCCGGCAGCCATGCGGAAGTTACAAAAAATAAACAAGTCTTGAGGTCATTTTCTGACCTCATCAAGTAAAAACTAAGCCTGAAATTGTATATGAGATGTCGCTAGCATTATCTCTATAAAGAGATGCATTTTATATGCCAAAACCTAGTATAATATGTGAAAGAGATTTATAGAATAAATGAACCATTGTAGTCATTCCATGAATAGATAACATAGATTTACCCATACTAACCGGATGATCGAGCGTCCGGTTGGGTTGGGGTTTCAGTTTTTTGCCCGTCTACGTAGGGGCCCGCGGTAGCGGGCCCCTGCGTTTACACTCCAACGTAATGTGTCCGCTCGTTATCCACCAAGGTGTCCTATCAGTTTGGGTAGCAGCATTTACAAAGCATAATCTGGTCCAATGGGAAAGAGAGCACAAAACAAAGTGGGAGTCACAAAGGACACAACTATGACATATTTGAGATGTTTTTGTGAAGATAGGACATGGCTTTGAAAGGAAAGTTATGCTCTATGAAAACACAATGCAGTGAAACTTGTGTGAAAAATGAACATTGTCAACAGAGCCAACCTCGTTTGTAATCATTTGCGACCGAATCACCGAGAGCTCCACCCTTTCAAAATTACGTAGTCAATGAAATTCTTCACTGGCATCAGAGCCAAATGCATCACAACTGTGGCCCAGTCATTTACATGCATCCTATGACACAATATATTCACTCTGTTTTACATGGCAAGTTAGGAGACCCGTTCGAGGATCCACAACTCCACAATTCTTGCTTCTATACCCTAACTCTTGACGTAGTTACAAAGCAGTCATGAAAGCAAAGTGTTGTAAAAAAACTGGTCCCTATGGCAAGGCAAGTCAACATGCTGCAACAACAGGCTTCTCATCCGCAACAACAACAAGGGTTTCCGTGACAACAGCTCTTGGGTCACAGGAAAGGTGAGCACAATCCCACCTTTTTGCATGCTTTGTAGGTGCAGGCGCGGGCTTTGTAGGCACAGGCATGGGCTTTGTAGGTACCCAAGCAGTGCTTGTACAAGCAGGATCAGGCTTTACATGCACAGGCATGGGCTTTGTAGGTACAGGCGTGGGCTTTTTTGGCACAGGCGCGGGCTTTGTAAGTGCAAGCAGGGGCTTTGTAAGCACAGGTACGGGCTCTGTAGGTGCAGGTGGGGGCTCTATAGGTGCAGGTGGGGGCTTTGTAGGCGCAGGCACGGGCATTGAAGTCACATGCGTGTGCGTTGTAAGTGTATAAGTGAGCTTTATAGGCACAGGCGAATGATTTGCAGGCACAGAAACAAACTGTGTGGGTGCAATCACAGGTTTTTTTGGCGCAGGCGCGGGCTTTGTAAGTGCAGGCATGGTGCTTTGTAGGTGCAGGCCTGGGATTTGTAGGTAGAGGCGGGGGCTTTGTAGGTGCATGTGAGGGCTTTGCAGTCATGGGTATAGGCTTTGTAGGTGCAAGCACAAGCCTTTTGGGGACAGGTGTGTGATTTGCAGGGGCAGGCGAGTGCTTCGTAAGCACTGGTGCGTGCTTTGTAGGTACATGCGCAGGCTTTGTTGGCGTAGGCACAGGCTTTGCAGGCACAAACACGGGTTTTGTAGGGGCAGGCACAGGTGCTGTAGGCTCAGGCATCCGCTTTATAAGCATAGCTGTGGTAATTTGTAGGTGCAGGTGCAGGCTTTTTTGGCGCAGGCCAATGCTTTGTTGGCACAGGTACGGGCTTTGTGGGCACAGGTGTGGGCTTTATGGGCTCACTTGTGGGCTTTGTAGGTGCGGAAACGGGCTTTTTAGGCTAAGGCACGATGCTTGTACGCGCAGGTACAGGATTTGTAGGCACAGGTGTGGCCCACGGGTGCACACAGGATCTGGCGATCCGCGGCTCCGATTGGTGGAGACACTGATATGGTTCCATCTGTGGTTTTGGATTCAGCAAGCCGATCTGAACCGAGATCCGCGGATATCCAGCCCATGCCAGCCGGGGGGGGGGGGGGGGGGGGGGTGGGGGGGGCTGCGTAGTTGCGGAAAGAGAAACCAGACCTTTTGCATCAATCAAAAAGACCTTGTAATTTGCGGATCCTTACCCGGGTCCTGATGCGTCCGATCCGCGGGTCTCATCCGTCCACCCGCGGACGTTGTGGTAAAGTATTATGGATGTTACGCCACATGTGTGTCTCAGATCCGGCCTATTGTCTTTGTTTAGGGGTCATGGGTCCCCTAGAGGCAATGAAAAAGATGTATAGTCTATTGTGCCTTTGAGATTTCGAAACATTGAGTGGCAATCCATCATGCATGTACAAGCACCTTGGTACGTACGTAGCTGTGACAGGAAATGTATCAGACGTGACTTGGAGGCAGTCATGCGCATTTACAATGGTATGCCGTTAACAAAGGTTTGACCAAATACTAGAATGGTTTGCGGATTTGGACATCGGTCTCAAACATCTTGTGACGTGGATAAGTTGGCAGCTCGTCCAAGTCATAAGACACGCGTGATGTATGATATGTCGCGCGACATGCGTACATCAAACCTATCCACAATGTGTGTGCAAACGCTCATCAAGGCACATTCCAGCTCAACCTATCCTCGGTTGAGCTGTATTTTGCATGACCGGCTAGGGGTTTGCATAGGCATACCATGCCGCCGGCGTGCCGCAGGCGTGTTGAAGGCTTGCCGCAAGCGTGTTTGACAAATGTGCTATGGTTTGACAAGTTGAATATATGTTACCGCTAAAACATGCATATCGAGCTGTAATGTACTCATTCTATGTACTTTCAACGTTAAACCTAGCAGACATTGTTTCCGTACTTTTGTCAAAGTTATCCATTTTGTACTACGGTTTCCGAGGACAGTAGGCATTGGCACTAGGTGGGTGGGGTCTGCAGTCCCATCGGTCAGTTTGCCTTCCAGTTTCCAGTGGTTGTCGTTCACAAGCACTTTTTTTTAATATTTCTGCCACCCACAGATGGTGGAAGATGCTCCAGCCAAGGATGCAGCTGCCGGTTAAACTCCGCTTGGTTTGGAGGATAGCGGGGACGAGACAACCGCGGGTGACAAACGGAAGGCAGATGACACCAGCGCCATCTGGACTGTCTTCACAAAGAAGGATGGACCCGCTAGCGAACCTCGCGTGTAATGGAACCTCTGCTCGGCTAACTACTCAGGTAGCAACAAATCCAGCAGGAGTACGCGCAACATGTGGAAGCACATGCGGCTGCAGCACAACGCCATGTGGAAGAAGCTGAAGGAGGATGCGGCGGTAGCGAGTCTACAGGTTGCCACCATCCAAGTCGTCACAGTGGCTGCCAAAGTGCATGGCGTCAACCCAGAGAACATGGAGATTGGGCATGGTGTTGCGGCTGTGGGGCAAGTCTTCAACAAGAAATACTTTGTCTCCTGCATCTGGAAGCAAATCATCGACAAGAAGTGCTCCTTCCTCTCCATGGAGTCACGCAGGTTACAGCAGGCCCTGCTTCACGCCAATCCTGAAGTGGTCTTGCCTGGATGCATGACAATCTCGTGCCAAATCTTCATCGCAGCTACAGCGTGCTGAGCACGGATGAAGAAGATGCTGATAGAGTTGAACTAAGCAGTAAGATTCACCACAGATGGGTGGAAAGGAGATAATTGCATGAAGTACTCAGGGGTCACTGCTCACTGGATGAATGACTCGAAGGCTAAGATGATGGCCCTGTCCTTCCCACCCATCCCTGAAAATCCAACTGCTGCAAGGCTGTTTGAGGTGTTTTCTGAAGCGCTGAAGTCTTGGGGGATCTGGGACACAATATTTTGCCTGACTGTTGAGAACGAGAGCAGCAACGACAACATGATTGAAAACTTCATCATCCTCGCTATTGACTACACACTTAAAAGGCTGGGCACATCAGGTGCCTTGGCCATGTCATGAATCTTGCTGTCAATGACCTACTCAGTCTGTCTGCTGTCACAGACATCATCGCAAAGGCACATAACATTGATGTTTTTGCATCCAGAAGCACACCTCGTGAACAGTCACTGATCAACCGCTCCACAGCCACGGGACTGACATGGCAGAGCCTCCATCTGGACAGAGAGACTCACTGGAACACCACGTTGGACATGATGATGCGGGTGTTGCATCTGAAGCGGTCTTGCCTGGCTGGCTGGATGGGTAGGGCAGGGATGGTGAGGGCCTGAAACTCACCACAGACCAGTGGACACTTCTTGCTCTCCTCACGGTCATCTTGCGGCCCTTCAAGGCCTACAGAGATGATGTGAGTGGGAGCAAGACATAACTATGATTTATAACAAATTCATGTATTTGTGTGCCACTGCAATAAGCTTCTAATTCTGTGTGTGCAGTTTATTAGTTATCTCCAGACCTGTTCACAATTTTTCAGTAACAAATTCAAAAGTGCCCTTAATTGCTTCCCGCACGTGGTTGCAAAGCCGGCTCAAAAACTTGAACGTCTTGGATGTTGGTCGATCTCGGCCAACCAACAATAACAGCCACTTTTTTCAGATCCATGGTGATCCCTCTGTCGTTGATGATGTGACCCAAAACCTCTATCGCAAGACGACCCAAAAACTCTATCGCACGGCGACCCAAATCGCACTTTGAGAGTTTCCAAACAGATTCTCTCTTTCCGTAAAACTTTGAGAATAGTCTCCTCCGGGGTGCGGCTATACACCACGATATTGTTGAGGTACACCACACCAAAATAATCGAGGTTAGATGCGAAAGTGTTGCTCATTGCCACCATGAATGTTGACGGGGAATTTGTGATTCCGGATGGCATGTCGGTGAGCTCAAAATTTTCATAGCACGTTCGGAATGCCAACTTCTTGATGTCGGTGTCTGCCACATGGATCTGGTGACAACTTCTAGAAAAGTCAGTTTTAGTGAAGATTTGAGCACCTCAGAGTTAGTCAAAAAGTTTGTCGGCACGAGGGAGAGGGTAGCAATTCTTGATGGTAGCGTCGTTCAACACCCGGTAATCCACACACATCCGCATTTTGCCAGTTTTGTTTTTCACGAACAGTACCGGTGTGGAGTATGGTGACGTGGATGTGCACATGAACCCCCGACGAAGCATCTCGTCGAGTTGTTTTTCTAGCAAAGTCAGCTCATGGTTGCTCGTCCAATAGGCCTATCGAATGGTGGGTCGGCTACCCGGTTTCACTTTGATGCAATGGCCGATGTCGCGTTGAGGTGGCAGGGTGTTCGAGACTTAGTCACGGAAGATGTCCGCAAACTCTCGGATGAGAGGTGTAAACTCCTCAAGAACCATCATGAACTTTGTTTATTACAACGAGGCCGATGAGGCTGATGAGTCAGCTTCTCTTACTTTGCTTCCTCCATTTGCTCAAGGTACACAAGCTTTGCGCGAGTCCCTTTTTGCATGTAGTGCTTGGCCACGTTGAACGATATCAGTTGCACATGGTTTCGTTTCTCAGTCGCTGCGATTTCCTCTGCTGCTTCCTCCTCTGTTACTTCTGATGTCGTCTTCTGCCCTACCCATGGAAGTTGTCACTTGATGCCGTTGACTTCCACGTACACGTCACCACTCTTCTAGTCAATGTGTGAGTTGTTCTAGTACAAGAAATCGCGTCCGAGAATGATTTTGTGGTCACTCATTGGACATGACCTCCAGACAGTTACGTCTCGCAAGTTCCCTGCTTGCACTTGTAGTAGTTCTCAGAGTCTCTGTATCTGCAATCTCTTGACGACAGCTTTCCCTGCAAACACCCCTGGTTCACTGTGTAAACCCAGTTTCCCGAACATGTCGTTGCTTGTAAAACTGTGAGAGGCCCTTCCATCCAATAGTGTTTGTACCGTTCTACGATTCTTGCAACCTCGGAGTTGCACTTTTAGTAGTATCGCTGATTGGTCGTCTGCGTACCCCTTGTGGACTTTAGCGATCTAAAAAACCCTTTGTGGCGTCATGAGCTGTTCAGGTGGGCGATCGTTCAGCACAGATTGTTCCTCTCGGAAAAGAGTCATGCCTTTCAATCCTGTCCCTTGCCGTTTCCCAACTCATTTTTGTGCGACTCCCCCCCCTTTTTGGCCTCTTGCTTGCTTTGGTAGTTTCAAGCAATATGCCCGACTTTTTCGTAGTTGTAACAGGTGCGCATATCTTGTTGGTCGACAATGTCTACTTCCAGCAGAGTAGAGGAGTCTCCCGAAAAGCTTTTTCCATTCCCACGATGATTGTGGTTGGGAGGTTGCCAGCCGTGGGATTCTTGGATCCGAGCGTTGTAGTTGGCGCTCCTGATCCTTTCTACCACTGCCATCATCCCGGATAAGTTGTTCTGGATGCCAAAAATGGCAATTGCTCGTTGGATGTCCCGTTTGAGGCCGTTGTTGTAGTGAAAAAAAACGTTCTTCAGGGGCGATGTCTACATCGATGATGACCTCGTGGAGTCTTTGTGTGTACTCTGCCACACTAGACTGCTGACGCAAGTGCTAGAGTTTGTACTGAGTGTCAGACATTTCGACTAGTCGTCCAAAGCAAGTGAGCATTGCACGTGAGAATTCACTCCAGTCTGTTGGATGTGTCAGCACATCTTGCCATTACAGGTTGATCTACTCCAAGGGTAGGACACATGCGATTGACGATGCGAGAAGGGCGCCGTCGGCCGTCGATGAGGCACTGTCAATCTCGGTCTGCCCTTGCATTGCCTCTATGTCGGATCACCAACTCCATGTCGTGCCATGTAGAAGCGCTGCCGCGAGATCAATTTTCATTCGATCGTCGTTGATCCCAACAATGGTAAAGTACATCTCCAAGTCTGTCAGCCACATCCGAACCATGGGTCCTCTAGAGTTTGCAGGATCGAACGGACCGAAAGGGGTCAGGCGAATCCTGGATTCATGGGAGAGTTTTGTGTTTCTCTCGCCATGCACTACCTCTCGTGCACTCGCGTTGCGAAGTGCCTCCATCGCAACGTTGAGTTATTGGAGCAGATGGCTGTTGATTCCTTCGAGCACTGAGATACGGTTTGCCATGTCATTATTGATCCGCGCCTGTCCTCCGGTTCCACCCGTCCCTCTTGCTGTAGACTTGGAGGCTTTCAGTAGGGGCAGCTCGTTTACTGCCATCGGCTCCATGGCCGGATTGGTCCTCAGAGCCGTTGGGACTGACCCAGGTTTCGTATAACCTGCAACGATAGCATTTTCTTCTGCTTCAGGGTTTGCGTGCCTGGTCACGTTCTGCTCCTCCATCGCCGAAGTCATTGTCGAACACCCGCTGATGGCCCGCGGGTATGCTTGCTCGCTTTACGTTATGGTTGTGAAGTCTGCAAAGTCTTGACGAGCGAGATGCGCTGTCCACTTGTGCGAGGTGGTCCTTTGGATGAGTAAAGTATTGAGCTGTCCCTCCAGCACCAAAATGCTCTGATACCAATTGGTATGACAAACGGAGTGTGGATGGTGAACACGTATGGGATGCGAGGCATAACACGGTTTGGGAATTTGGGACACTTGAGCAATTCATAATCAGCGATAAGTTTACTTCAATGACAAGTGTCGAAACGAATGAGCACATACGTACAAGTGTCGAGTCATAAATGAGACGTCTTCGAAGTCTTTGGGTCGACTATGGAGTGATGCGTGTGGAGTCACATCGTGAGTGGTTGGATTGAGAAGCTCCGCCAAGGAATCAGGGGGCTTCAAAGATCGATGGTGAAGATGCGAGATGCATCTTTACAAATCTTGATGCGTCAACAAGTTGACCGAAGGATCGCGACACTTCTATTGAAAATTCTTGCAAGTGGTTGAAGTTGTCAGATCGTGTGAGAAGGAATGCCGGAGGGCGAGGGTAGTTGGCCGAATTTCCCTTGACATTCAGAGCGAAAACACGAGTCTTGACACACGGTGGGCTATTTGTGTAACGACAGAAATACCCACGTGGAATATATAAGGACTCGTATACGTCTGGTACTCAATAGTTGTTGTGCGTGGTATCCGTGTCTTAAGAATTTGGTTCAGTGGTTCCATTGTGATGACACACGCCCGATGTAGGTAGCCACGAATGCTATGCAAGCAAGCAAGTAAGTGGCAAGCGACGGAACAAGCCATGGATTGGGGGCAAGCTCAAGACTAGAGAGAAATAAGCAAGTAGTTGAGACGCAGGTTTTCGAGTAACAAGTGAGCGAGGTGGTGAGAGCCAGTTGACCGGGCCACCCACGCGAGGCACTTGTCGTGGGGCCCGGCCGCCACCCAGGGATCGAACCCGACCCTGGAGCGAGCGAGCTCCAGGCGGTTTCTCACACGCCGGCACAAACCGGGTGTGTGGTCCCGAGGGATCAGCAACCCGGTTCACCACTCTAGGAGCATGCAAGTATTCAATCAGCTAACAGGCATGCAATCCTACAAATTGTATCCCCCATTTTGGCACGTGAAGTTATCACTAAACTAAGGCTTGTGACAAGGCTGGTGCTGAAGCCACCACTTGGTAGCTTGATGGAGGCACCACCACTGTGCACGTCATGCTGCGTCACAGTCTTGCACCAGGGAGCCTTAGTCCAGTTCAATCACCTGCAGTGGTGAGGTGTGTGCATGCATGGAGACAAGAGGGCACTTGCGTGTGTTTGTGACAATAACCAACACTCCCCCATGACCCACAGACGAACAGGCCACACACACACAGAACACAAAACGAGGAGAACATCACAGGATTCACATCAACCAGGGGCATCACGAGAGCGCAGCAAGCCAACCGCATGCACGGCCGCTTTGAACATTCCACTGATGAGCGCTTTGGTGAGAAAGTCTGCACGCTGTTGACGAGTGTCAACCCAGACAACCTGAACTTCCCCAGACGCAATGCGCTCGCGTACAAAGTGATGCTCAATGTTGATGTACTTAGTGCGAGAGTGATGCATGCCATCGTGCTCAGCAATCGCCTTTGCACTCTGGTTGTCACAGCGTAGGGTGATGCAATGAATGGGAACACGCAACTGCTGCAACAGGCGGGACAGCCAAACACTCTCACACGTACCTGCACCCAGTGCCACGTACTCTGCTTCACTGGAGCTTCTGGCAACACAACCCTGTTTTCCACTCTTCCAGGAGACAGCAGTCCCTCCGACGAGGAAGATGTAACCAGTACGGCTGCGAGCATCTATGTCATGTGCCCAGAGACTGTCTGTGTAGCCGTCAACGACTACAAAGGGTTGAGCACGGTAGCAGAGCCCTACGCGTGCAGTGGACAACGCGTAGCGGACGACGCGCAGTGTGGCCTCGAGATGATTCTGTCGAGGCTACTGGGAGAACTGGGCAAGGAAATTGACCGCGAAGGCCACGTCCGCCCTAGTGGTGGTGGCGAGGTACACGAGAGAGCCGACTACACTGAGGTAGTCGGTAACGTTGACAGACTCCCCCAGCTGCGCTAAGTCCAGTGACTTCAGCAGACGCTGACCTGCTTGAGTCATCGATGTGGACGCGGTGGGGATGTCTACAAGCAAGGGGGCAAAACGGTCCCCCAGTGTGCGTATGTACGCAGCCTGGTGCACATGCAGGGTGCAACGCTGACGATCACGCTCAAGCTCCATCCCCAAAAAACACCCGTGGAGGACCCAGATCCTTCATCTTGTACGCAGATTGTAGCAGGTCTTTCACTGACTGGACAGCTGCCGGGTTGGGTGAGGCAATGAGCAGGTCATCAACATAGACCAACACCGCCACAAACGGCTCTGAGGGGGCGCTCAAGAAGAGCGTTGGATCAACTGTGCTGCGACGTTAACCTCCCTGCTCGAGAGTCGAGGAGATCTCCATGTTCCAACACCGTGATGACTGCTTGAGCCCATAGAGGGCTTTGTGCAGTCGCCAGACCTTGCTCGTGCCATCGGTGAAGCCCGGGGGCTGTATCATGTAGATTTCTTCATCGAGCTTCCCATGCAGGAAGGCGTTGTTGACATCCATCTACTCTAGTTCCCAGTCGTGCTGGGCGACGAGACTCAAGAGTGCTCGAGCAGTGGTATATCTCTCGACCGGTGCGAAGGTCTCATCAAAGTCAACGCCGGGAATCTGGGAGAACCCCTTTGCTGTGAGGCGTGCCTTGTACCGGTCGACAGTTCCATCGGGCTTCAGCCTGCGCCGAAGGACCCATCGGGCGGAGACTGCCTTGTGACCTGCAGGCAGATCCACGAGCTCAAAGACTCCATGGTCTTGGAGGGCTATGAGCTCCTCCTGCATGGCCTTCTCCCAGAGGGCAGCGTCTGCCGCCTCACGAGCCTGCCGGACAGTGGTGGGCTCAGGAGGGAGAGTGGGAAGGCCAACGGCCGCAAAGCATGCGGCGACATAACCGGCGACAGAGGACTCAAGAGCACTGTGGAACTCGTGGGCTACAAGAGCATAGCCAACTGCAGAGTTGGGGTGTACAACGCTCACAGACAGGCCGAGGGCATCGAGGCCGGTGGGGCGCGCTGAGGGACCAGCTGTGGAGGATGAGGCTCTGGAGCGGGTGACTCGTTGAGAGGCAATGGACGAGCCAGCCAGGACAGACTCAGCAGGCGCCCTAGAAGTGGAGGGCTGAGAGGGCTGAGAGGGCTGAGAGGATTGAGAGGGAGGAAGAGCACGAAGTCTCCCCCCACGAGTGTAAGGCTCTGGACCGGGAAGCCGAGCCTGAGGCGCGTCACCTGCGGCGGTGTCAAGCACCGGAGAAGCTGCAGAGCCAAGAGATGAGGTGGGAGTAGAGTGGGCAGTGGACTGTGCAGGAGTGGGTCCCGAGTGTGAGGACTCGGGACTGGCGGTGGACGGCAAAGACACAGGGCTGCCGGCTGAGGACAGGGGCGACCCGGACTCCGGGGAGGGCACTGAGGCCCCCGACTCAGAAGAGACGGAGTCCTCGTCACTGTCCGTGGGAGTGACAACAGGGGACGCTGTGTGAGAGGGAGACGTGGACGCACGGAGATCGGAGGCAGGAACAGACCCACCCCCCCCAACCCGATGAAGCGAGGAGAGGGAAGACGGAGGAGTGACATGGGACAGGTCACGGGGGAAGACATCCTCAAAGAAGAGGACATCGCGCGACTCGATGACGCGGGAACGGTCGGGTCCCAGAAGCGCCACGCCTTAGACATGGCAGAGACACCAAGAAACGTGTAGAGGCGAGCACGAGGACTTAGTTTGCCATCACGAAAGTCCTCGGGCAGCCAGACGGCAGCCACACAGCCCCAGACATGAGCCAGACGGAGGTCAGCACGGCGACCGTACCAGCGCTCAAAGGGGGTGACGTGGCGAGGAAGGGGACCGTGTGGGACACGGTTCCACACCCAGGTCATGTAGCACATGGCCTCGAAGGAGAAGACGGGAGAGAGGGAGGACTCGTTGAGGAGAGTACGAACACCATCAGCGAGGTTGCGGTTCCAGCGTTCAGAGACACCATTCTGCTGGGGTGTGTAGGGGGCCGAAGGCTCCATACACACCCCACGAGAGGTAAGAAAGCGGGCGGTGGGACCCATGAACTCGCCACCACGGTCACAGCGAAAGACTTTGAGCCGGCGACCACAGGCCAGTTCAGCTTGTGGCAGCCAGGACTCAAGTGTGGGACAGACGTCACTCTTTTGCCGAAGGGCAAAGACCCAGCGCATGCGAGAAAAGTCGTCTGTGAGACAGAGGACATAACGACCGACACCCCCAAGGGCGTCATGGGGAAGAGGTCCCATGACGTTAGCGTACAGGAGATCAAGGGGGTGAGACGTGCGAGACTCAGACGTGGAGAATGGGGAGCGGTGCATTCTTCCTTGAGCACAATCGAGACAGTCAGTGGGGCAGGGTGCAGAGAACGTGTTGGCATCAAGGCCATGGGCAGGCATGTTCCAAAGCAGACTGTCAATGGCGGCAGTGTGAATGTGACAGAGGCAACGATGAAGCAACTGCGCATGTGCAGGAGTGAGGGAACGAGCCACATGAACAAGAGCAGTCGAGGAGGGATGGGGTGCAAATGAGGTCACGCGGAACAAGCGGTCACAACGAGTGCCACGCAGTAAGACACGACCAGTAGTGCGATGCATGACAGAGGCAATGCCCCGGCTGGATGAGAAGTCCATGCCCTGGTCGTCGAGTGTCGTAACAGACAGCAAACTCAGCTCAAGAGCGGGCACATAGAGAACATCAAGGAGGAAGAGTTCCCCTCCAGGGCCAACGAAATGGACGACACCGACACCCTGGACGGGGAGAAGGTGGCCAGAGCCAGTGCGTACAAAGCGAACAGAGCCAACGGGACCAAGTGACACAAACAAAGAACGACAGGAAGTCATGTGGTGGGTGGCCCCTGAATCAAGAATCCAGAAGCCACCCGTCACACGGACAGACGCAGGGTCACGACTCACAGCGGCAATGGCAGAGCGAGGAGAGAGGCGCTGACCACAAGCGGCAAGACAACGAGGGAGACGGTACGACTGCCACTCCTCAATCCACGGGACGTCAACTGGGGGAAACCCCTGAACATGACCGGGGGGGGGTCCACAAAGAGAAGAATCAACAGCACACGCAAGGCCCTCCTCAACCGAACGCACACTCTCACCTCCCTCATCACGGAGGTGACGTTGGTGAACGGCGTGAGAGAGTGCACAGTCCAGCTGGCGGTCGTCCTCAGGTGGTCCGGTGATGAGTGCGGTAGAGGAGGGATGCTGGGGACCGGGGGTGGAGGAAGCCCATGTTGGAGGTGAGTAGAAGTAAGAGGGAGGCCCAAAGTAGACAGGGCCCCCAAACCCCAAGGGCCAACCCCAGGGTGCGGATGGCAGAGGTGAAGAGAGGGCAGTGCTGTAGGCAGCAGGTGTAGGCAATGGGGAAGAAGAGTGTGCAGGGCCACGACTTGACCCCGCGGAGGTGGAGGAGCGTGCAGAGCCGCCACCAGACCCTGAGGAGCGTGCCCAGTGGGCACGCATGGCGGAGGCCAGGCGTGCATCATCTGGTGGTGCAGGGCACTTGGGCGCCGCATGACCAGTGGCGCCGCAGTTCCAGCAAGTGACAGTGCTGGTGGAGGAAGAGGTGAGTGCGGCGCTATCAGAACCGCGACCCTTGCCACCCTTCCCCTGCCCGCCACCGCCAGAGCCACCCCCTCGGCCTTTACCTTTACCACTCCCTCCACCACGACCACCCCCTTTGGAAGCAAGAGATGTGGCAGTAGTAACAGAGGTGGAGATGGAGGACGAGCCAGAGGCTGAAGAGGTGGAGGAAGAAGGAAGTGCGGTGGGTGCTGCTGCAACGGCGGCGCGGTGAATGCGTTTATTCTGCAAGGAGCTCCACCAGTCGGTAAGGCGTTGGGAGGTGAACTCCCATAAGGCCCCAATGCCAGGGGATGCATCGACGGGAACAGGAATGGCCGCCAGACGCTCGAGCTCTGTGGCTTTCACTTTGTGAAAGATATCGCTGAGCTCCGGGATGAGGCCGTTGACGATGGAGAGAACAGCAAGGAGTTCGCCAGGGGCGGCCTTGCCGAGGTCACGCAGCAGTCGCAAACTGCGAGCCCAATAGGCGTCAGCAGTCTCGTCAGCACGCATGGAGAGCGTGTTGAACTGGACGGTGAGGACGCTCTATGCTGCATGTCCAGTGACTGTCGTACGCCGCTTGATCAGGGCATAAGCCCCAACCGGGTCTGCGGGGGTGCGGCGTGCAGTGTCAGCATTGTAGGACCCGATCTCATCAGTGAGATCGTCTGGTCCAGCGCGAATGAGGGCACGGACCGCTCGTGCCGACTCAGAATCGACTGGCACAAAAGGTGGAACAGCTGAGGGGTTTGGTGCATGGTAGTATTCCCAGAGCTGTTCCCCCTGCGCCCAAGCACTGAAACGAACCTCCAAAGAGTGAANACGGTGAGGACGCTCTGTGCTGCATGTCCAGTGACTGTCGTGCGCCGCTTGATCAGGGCATAAGCCCCAACCGGGTCTGCGGGGGTGCGGCGTGCAGTGTCAGCATTGTAGGACCCGATCTCATCAGTGAGATCGTCTGGTCCAGCGCGAATGAGGGCACGGACCGCTCGTGCCGACTCAGAATCGACTGGCACAAAAGGTGGAACAGCTGAGGGGTTTGGTGCATGGTAGTATTCCCAGAGCTGTTCCCCCTGCGCCCAAGCACTGAAACGAACCTCCAAAGAGTGAAAAGTAAGATTGGAGGTGAAATGGGGTGGAGTGGAATCAAAGTCAGGCTTGCGTTGCACTGATTGAGCAAGGGCTTTGGCCGTAGCAGCGCTAGCGGCTGCGGCGACTGCAAGTGGATCAGAGGAAGATGAGCCAGCAGCAGTGGAAGCGGAAGCGAGAGAGGTGGAGAACGCTGCAGCAATGTTAGCGGACTGAGTGCTGCGCAATGTGGGCTGGAGACGATTCAGGACCAAGTCAGCAATGTGATCGGCGATTGTCTCTTGGTCAGACTGCTCAGCCCGCAGTTTTTCCTCAGCAACGCGCTGAGCACTGAGAGCTGCCTGCAATGCAGTGCGCTCACGCTGAAGCTCAGCTTGCAGTGCTGTGTATTGGTCATCGTCAACTGGCATTGTGCCAGTGGCGTGACTCTGCCGAGGAATAATTCGGCAGAGTTTCCCTTGCCCCAGTGGGCGTGGGAATGTGAGGTATCGGTGTTGGAAGTTTGCTGCAAGGCAACAACCTGGGCGCACGCACACGCCGATACAGGAAAGGCAGAGAGAGCGAGAGAACAAGCGAAGCCAAGTTCACCACGCACGGCGGTGCAGAGAGAACAGTGGCGGCAGGGCCGCAGCAGCTGAGGAGGCGGTCATGAGGGGTACGGTCGAGGCCGAGAGTGTGCCCCGTGAGTCACGGTTGCGAAGCTAGCGGCTGCACAGAATGGCGGCTGCTGCTGCTGCTTAGGCTGCTACGGTCTCGTGCTGTGGCTTGCGCGGGATCACCCGCGACTTAGCAGTGGCTTGAAAGAGGTTCACGGGTGCGATGCTAGCGGCTGCACAGAACGGCTGCTGCTGCTGCTGCTTAAGCTGCCACGGTCTCGAGCCATGGCTTGCGCGGGATCACCCGTCACTTGGCAGTGGCCCGAGTGAGATTCACGGGTGTGATGCTAGCGGCTGCACAGAATGGCTGCTGCTGCTGCTGCTTAAGCTGCCACGGTCTCGTGCTGTGACTTGTGCGGGATCACCCGTCACTTTGCAGTGGCCCGAATGAGGCTCACGAGGTCTCAGGACTGTTGCGTCGGAAGGGGTAGCCCTCCTGCTCTGATACCAGTAGGTAGCCACGAATGCTATGCAAGCAAGCAAGTAAGTGGCAAGCGACGGAACATGTGTAAGGCCATGGATCGGGGGCAAGCTCAAGACTAGAGAGAAATAAGCAAGTAGTTGAGACGCAGGTTTTCGAGTAACAAGTGAGCGAGGTGGTGAGAGCCAGTTGACCGGGCCACCCACGCGAGGCACTCGTCGTGGGGCCCGGTCGCCACCCAGGGATCGAACCCGACCCTGGAGCGAGCGAGCTCCAGGCGGTTTCTCACACGCCAGCACAAACCGGGCGTGTGGTCCCGAGGGATCAGCAACCCGGTTCACCACTCTAGGAGCATGCAAGTATTCAATCAACTAATAGGCATGCAATCCTACAAATTGTATCCCCCATTTTGGCCGGCTAATTCCCAGGTCGCCCCCATTTTCGGCCGACCATGTCTGAGACGCCCCCATTCTGAGAAAAATGGCCAGGTCGCCCCCATTCGAAAAACTTCTGGCTAGGTCGCCCCCATTTTTTTAATAG
>SZWC01004467.1:151412-161951 GCA_023375785.1 Penium margaritaceum | reverse complement strand
CACTTCTTCTTCCTTGCCTCCAAATTCAAGCTGAACTTGAATGGGTCCTTGAGCTGCAGACCTGATTAGAAGAATGGTGATGAGAAACTAAAAGAAATACAAACAAGACACTTGAACATAGCAGGGGAAAAAACACTCATTTTTCTCTCTTTCTACTGACTTGTCCAGAATCTGTTGCCTCTTGCATCGTAGTAACAACAGGAGAACTTGAAAATTCTCTTTGTTCATGTACCGAAAGATGTGCGTGAAACTGATTAGGTGAGGTAATTGTTTCTCTGAGATGGAAGTATTCATCTCCACAACTTCGGGGTCCAGGTGTGGATCACACTGCTGTTGACACCAAGGATGCTTATGACAGTGGAAGTGAAATGCATCGACTGCAAAACCTGATTAGGAGTAAGTTCAATAGCCATTCATGTAGGTGACAAGAAATTCCCTTCCCAAACCATGACATGCTTCTCTTCTTTGCGATTTCAACAAACTCGTTGACCTTCCGAACCTCCATCCGATCATGTGACTTTTTAAATCTTGCCAAGCCACACATGTATTCATAGTACACAAAAATTTTAAACGTGTGCTCTGGAAACGTGCCAGTTAGATAGTGTAACACCATTGTCAACGACTTCTTGTGCACAGGATGAGCCGGATGAATCGTTGGCTTGTTCGAGAGTTGGGTGTTTCTCTCGATGAGCACCACTTCTCATGCACTTGAGTTGCGAAGACCATCCATCGTAACATTGAGTTGTTGGAGCACATGGTTATTGATTCCCTTGAGAGCGGAGATATGGTTTGCCTCTTCCTCGTTGATCCATGCCTGTCGTCCGGTGGCACCTGTCGTTCCTATTGTAGACGTTGAGGCCGTTGCTAGGGGTGGCTGGTCTACCGCTGTCATTTTTGTGGCTGGAATGGCCATCAGAGCCGTTGGAACTGACCCAACTTCCACATAGCCTGCTAAGCCAGCATTAGCTACCTCTTCAGCATTTTTGTGCATGGTCACATTCTACTCCTCAATCGCCAAAGTCCTTGCCAAAGACCCGCTTCTGGTTGTTGGATATGCTCCCTTGCTTCACGCCGTAGTCGTGAAGTCTGCACAGTCTTGACGTGCAAGATACGCTGTCAACTTGTGTGAGGTAGTCCTCCGGATGAGTAAGGTAGTGAGATACCTCTCCAGAACCGTTGTGCTCTGATACCAAGTGTTATTCCCAACGGAGCATAGATGGTGAATATGTAGAAGTTATGAGGAAGAACACGGCTTCAGTATTCGGAACACTTGAAGAATTTACAAATTGGGCTACGTTTACTTCGATGAAAAGTGTCAAAATAATCAAACACATATATACATGTGTCGAGTTACAAATGAGATGTAGTCAGGGTCATCGATTCGATTGTCGAGCAATGCGTGCGGAGTCCTGTAATGAGTGGTCGGATCAAGAAGCTCCAGCGAGGAATGGGGGAGCTTAAAAGATCAACGGCAAAGATGCGAGACACATGTTTATAAACATCAATATTTCTGGATGCCTTGAGAAGTCAACTAAGACGTTGATACACTTCTGTCCATGATTCTTGTAAGTGGTCNAATTACCCTCGACTATCGGAGCAAAAACTGAGGTCTCCACACGCGGTGAGCCATTTGTGTAATGAAAGAAATTTCCACTTGTAAGGTTTAGGGACTTGTGTACGTCTGGTACATAACAACAGTCTTTGGAAACGGAACACAGGATGCCAGTGCAGGTGGCCAAAATGCTCTCGCCCCATCGCCGTAACATTTCTGAGGTCGACGTGCAATGGGCCACAAATGCAAGGACAAAAGTGCCCACTCGCGGACTGAATGGCCTCGTGTACATATAGGACCTAACAGTTTCTCTCCCTGTTTTAGCCGTGATGCCCTGGCACGTAGGCTAATGAAGGCCAATGTGGATGGTAGAAGCCCCCAATCAGATGATTGATGTTTCATAAGTTGTAACTGGACTCCAAGCTGTTGTGCGCGGCGTACTAGCCATGCCATTCTACAAATTATTTGGTCTTTTTCCACTGCATCAATTTCCAAGTATGTCTTGAATAACATATTTTGTGGCCCTGTCCACATTAACAAAAGGTGGAGGTGCTACATTGTGGCCGGAGAAGGTCTAACGGTGGTCGCAGTTGTGCTCGAGCTTGCTAGTGTGCAACACATGGTGGATGACCATTGTCAGGCAGGCAAAGGTGAGCGAAGACAGGGATTCACATTTGCTCAATCTCAAATGGCCCCAACCACCAGGGTTTGAGCTTTGCAAAGTCCCATCCTTGAAGTTTGATGTTCGTTGATATGAGAAGAAATCAATAGCCAGCGCTGAACACGTCATGGCTGTGTTATCCATCTGTCGATCAGTTTCTTCCGAAATCTTCTAGTGATCCTCTTGTTCCAGTCTCTAGTGATGGAGAGAACACCATACTTTCAAACAAAGATTTTTGGAATAAGGTGCTTTGTTCCCTTGGTGATGACTGTGTTTGTTGTTGGGATGAAGTGGGCCATTTTTAAAAACCATTGGAACACCAAATGTTCTGTGTCAAATCCATCCAATGAGATGGGCAACACCGTCATGAACTCCGGGGGGATATTCAAGCTTGGCTCTTTGGATAATGGATAGCGGTTAGAGAAAACCTAGAGATCCGGTTTATCTTGCCTTACTGCATTTGCATACATTGCACTACTTGCATTAGTGTACGATATCTTTCTGCATCTTGTCCGACTAGAAGTACTTCACAAGTTTTTTGAGCAATTTCTCCTGATCGATGTGTCCACCTGGATTGGTGTCCTGGAATTCATCCAAAGAAAACCATAGCTTAGGAGAAGAAAACCTGGTAAGCATGTTTTAACTGCCAGTAGGGATCATCAAACCATAATATGTTTTCTTTGTGCCCATCAAAATCCTTGTATCATTTTGCAAATACTCTCACATGGTACAAGTCTCATTTGATAAGCAAGGTGTTCGTCTTGGCCACCATATGTCCTCACCAGAATAGAACATCCACCGGGTTTCTTTTTCCAGGTTGGTACTGAAAACCGTAGTCAAATCTGGTGTCAAGGAAATTTGTCAATCGATTTTTGTTGAGTAATGAGATGTAGCTGAGTCTTGAGATGTTTTAGTGTGCTGAGTTTGGTGCTCATGAAGCATTGTTCATATTTGACAATTCACCACCATATTGTGAATGCATTCACAACTGATAACATCTCTTTCTTGTACGATGCATGTTTCTGTTTTTTTCCCACACAGTTTCTTTGACATATATGCAACCGGCTATGTTCCACAGCTGTTTTCGTAATTCGGACCTGCTTGAGGTAAATGGGTCCGACTTTGGACCCGACAGGTTGGATCCACCAATTGCAAGGATAGCATCAAGGTCTAACCATTTCTCTAACACTTGAATGCCTCTTGTTGGGAATCTCCTCAACTCCACTCGGTGCTTTCACGAGTGAGATCAGAGGGAGACGCTAAGACTTGACTGTAGACTCTTACAAATCAACGGTAATCATTGTAATGCCCCAAAACTACCTTGACATCCCACAAATTGGTGGGCATCGGCAAATCAGCAACCGCCTCCATGTTCTTTTGGTCATCATGATCCGTCCTACAGGGATGATGTAGACCAAAGCCTTTGTCATGAATGCTGTCCTGCCGTGCTCTTATCCACCCAAGTCTCCACGGCATCTTAGTGCAAAGAGACTTCCAAGGGAGGTGTGTGCTTTGCGTCGCCACAACACCAAGGGAGCAGATTTCTGATCACTCCAACGTATCCAAGAACACCCAAAATGGAGCAGTACAGCCCCTGCTACGGTCGTTGAAGTAATCCATGGTGGAGCCGCCAACCATGCCCGCGAACGGGGTAACGGGAGGCGCTTCGACGGTGGCCTATCGAAGCGCCGTTCCTGTCATTCCAACGCAGGGGGTGTCTTGCCCTGGTCTAGAAGACCATCCACATCCCTTCGTTTATGGTCCATGTGCCTTTGGAGGTCATTAAAGTAGAACTCGGACCACCGGTGCTGGATTTATCCCGTCACCAATGACGGAACCCAGATTCCGCCCACCTACCACCTGAACTTTGGATGGGGCTTACTTTCTGAATTCTCAACCAAATCGAGCAACTGAAAGCTCAAAATTGTACTGCGAAATCCAAGAAGTCTGAATCTACAATCAGATCAGTTATTCAACCACTCTCTAGTGGTCAAACCAGGAAAAGGGCAAACGGCATTCATGGTAGGGGCACTTTTTGACAGTCTCCCCCGTGCACCTTCCATGCCGGATGCCCCATGCTAACTGTCGCTTGTCTGCTCCTGCGCCTTCAAGCCCTTCACAGCTTTTCAGCCCAAGCCCTGTAAGACTAATGATGTGCCAATCCTGGGTCTGCGACTTGGTTGAGCAATCCATGAGCACGTGCTTAGTGCTACAATGTTACAGCACAACCTTTCCCTTCTCTACCATGTCGAGAGTGTAGTGTTAGGGCACGTCGATGTGTTTTATCCTCCTATGCTGTGTNGGGTTGTTGGTCAGCTAGTTGGATCCAGTGTCATCCTTCTGAACCACCGTAGGCTTCTGATGGGGCACACCCAGCTCCCCCAGCAATGTGCGGAATCCGCTTCCTTGACCACCTCGGCCAGAGCGATGTATTCCACCTCCACTGTGCATGTGGGGATGCACTCATGCTTCCTGCTGCACCACGAGACCGCTGCACCTGCAAGGAAGAACACATAGCCAGAATTGGACCTCCTCTTGTCCACATCGCCGGTGTAGTCCGCGTCAGTGTAGCAGACCAGCCGCAAGGGGTCTGACTTCCCCTTTCCGTCATACTTCAGGCGAACGTGGCGCGTTGCCTGCAAGTACAAGAGGATGCGGTTCACCGCCATCCAGTGTATTGGCCCAGGAGTAGCCACGTACCTGCTTACCTGACCCACTGTGTAGGCCAGGTCCGGCCGAGTCGCCACCATCGCATACATCAGGCTACCCACCACAGATTGGTAGGGCACCTCCGCCATGTCNATTTCTGATCACTCCAACGTATCCAAGAACACCCAAAATGGAGCAGTACAGCCCCTGCTACGGTCGTTGAAGTAATCCATGGTGGAGCCGCCAACCATGCCCGCGAACGGGGTAACGGGAGGCGCTTCGACGGTGGCCTATCGAAGCGCCGTTCCTGTCATTCCAACGCAGGGGGTGTCTTGCCCTGGTCTAGAAGACCATCCACATCCCTTCGTTTATGGTCCATGTGCCTTTGGAGGTCATTAAAGTAAAACTCGGACCACCGGTGCTGGATTTATCCCGTCACCAATGACGGAACCCAGATTCCGCCCACCTACCACCTGAACTTTGGATGGGGCTTACTTTCTGAATTCTCAACCAAATCGAGCAACTGAAAGCTCAAAATTGTACTGCGAAATCCAAGAAGTCTGAATCTACAATCAGATCAGTTATTCAACCACTCTCTAGTGGTCAAACCAGGAAAAGGGCAAACGGCATTCATGGTAGGGGCACTTTTTGACAGTCTCCCCCGTGCACCTTCCATGCCGGATGCCCCATGCTAACTGTCGCTTGTCTGCTCCTGCGCCTTCAAGCCCTTCACAGCCTTTCAGCCCAAGCCCTGTAAGACTAATGATGTGCCAATCCTGGGTCTGCGACTTGGTTGAGCAATCCATGAGCACGTGCTTAGTGCTACAATGTTACAGCACAACCTTTCCCTTCTCTACCATGTCGAGAGTGTAGTGTTAGGGCACGTCGATGTGTTTTATCCTCCTATGCTGTGTCGGGTTGTTGGTCAGCTAGTTGGATCCAGTGTCATCCTTCTGAACCACCGTAGGCTTCTGATGGGGCACACCCAGCTCCCCCAGCAATGTGCGGAATCCGCTTCCTTGACCACCTCGGCCAGAGCGATGTATTCCACCTCCACTGTGCATGTGGGGATGCACTCATGCTTCCTGCTGCACCACGAGACCGCTGCACCTGCAAGGAAGAACACATAGCCAGAATTGGACCTCCTCTTGTCCACATCGCCGGTGTAGTCCGCGTCAGTGTAGCAGACCAGCCGCAAGGGGTCTGACTTCCCCTTTCCGTCATACTTCAGGCGAACGTGGCGCGTTGCCTGCAAGTACAAGAGGATGCGGTTCACCGCCATCCAGTGTATTGGCCCAGGAGTAGCCACGTACCTGCTTACCTGACCCACTGTGTAGGCCAGGTCCGGCCGAGTCGCCACCATCGCATACATCAGGCTACCCACCACAGATTGGTAGGGCACCTCCGCCATGTCTTCCTTCTCCTCTTTAGTTTGCGTCGCCATCGCCGCACTCAGCTCACAGGTTGTGGAGACCAGACTGCCCACCGGTTTGCAGTCCTCCATGCAGTACCACTTCAAGACCTCGGCCACTTATTTGGCTTGCCCTAGCTCAAGCGTGGGCGCCCTCCAGTTCCGCGGGATGCTCACTCTGAGGTAGTACACCAGCTCCCCCATGTCTGTCATCTTGAATCTTCTGCTCAGCTACTCCTTGAGCCATTGCCAGGCCGCCAGATCTGATGAGCACAAGATCCAATCATCCACGTAGATTGTGATAATCTGATAGATTCCTTTGCTAAGCCGCAGGTACATCATGTGGTCTGACTCACAGCGCTTGAAGTCGAGCTCCGCCATGTAGCCGTCCATCTGCTGGTACTTGCACCTGGGGGCCTGTGTTAGCCCGTACAAGGGCTTTTGCAGTTTGCACACATTACCCTCCTGTGCATCCACCACCTTCTGCACCTCAAGTTAGATCTCTTTGTCAATGATGCCATTCAAGAGTGCCGTCTTGACATCTAATTGGTGGATCTCCATATCCTTTGCGCCTACCACAGCCAGGATCTTTTGAATGCTGGTGAACTTGGCAATAGGTGTGAACATCTCGTCATCGTGTTTGCCTTTCCGCTGCGCGTATCCCTTTGCCACCAGCCATGCATTATACTTCTCCACCTCACTATCCTTTGTGAGCTTCACCTTGAACACCCATTTGGAGGTCATCACCTTTGTGCTCTCAGGCCGATCCACCAACTCCCAAGTGCTGTTCTCAGCAAGGGACGCAAGTTCAGATTTTATTTCTTTGTCCCACTGCTGCCTATCAGGCCGTGCTGGCACCTCTTGCACGGTTGTCAGCTCCATTGCGGCTGCCATCATGCCCAGCGTCATTCCAATCCAGCGTACTGTGCTTGCGTCGTACCGCTTTGCCGCATTCCGCTGCCTTCGGCTGCGATGCGGCGTCCTTGGTGACACTGGCTGCTGGTTTTGCTGCCTTCCTACTGCAACGTTGTCCTCGACCGTGGGCTCCCTTGAGTCGGCTGCTGTGTCCTGCGCTCTGACAGCACCTGCACCTTCTACCTTGCCCTGCTGCGCTCCAGCATTGTCGTTCTCTGAAGACCCGTCATTGACCTCTGCAGCTGCCAGCTCCCCCTCAAGCTCAATTACTTAGAACTACAACCTCTGCTTTGGTGAGTGCGCTGCATGGTGTTGTTGCTGCTACAGTAGCTCTGATGCTCATCAAACATGACATTGTGGTTGGTGATGACGTCCTGCGCCCGTGGATCAAAGAGGCAGTACGCCGTGAGTTTACTCTCGTACCCAACAAATGCGTAGACCTTTGCATGCGGGTCCAGTTTGGAGTCTTTTCTTTGTGCGGCCTGCACCAACGCATGCCCCTTGCACCTGAATGCCTTCAAGTGCGCCAGGCTTGGTTTCCGCCCGCTCCATGCCTCCTGCGGCATGCGCCTTTCCTCTTCAGCACTGCCGTTGGGGTGAGGTTGGTAATGTAGCACGCTGTGTTCATGGCCTTGGCCCAAAGGCTCCGTGGCAGTTTAGCATCCACGAGCATTTTCGGCGCCATGGTGAGCAACTTCTGGTTTGCAAGCTCCGCCAAGCTGTTGGACTGTGGTATGCATGGAGTTGTCGGCTGCCACTCAATCCCTTGCTCCTTCATCCACCCTCGGCAGCCTGCGTACTCGCTGCCATTGTCGCTGTGTAGTACTATGACCTTGCGGCCAGTCTGCCTCTCCACCTCTGCTACATACTTCTTCAGCCAGTCCAGCACATTGCTTTTACGTTTTAGGAGGTAAACATACATGTTTCTGCTGCAATTGTCAATGAAGGTGACGAAGTACCGCAGGCCCCCAATTGTCGGCATCTTCATTGGTCCGCACACATCATTGTCCATGATCTCGAGCAGGTTCTTAGCCCTCCACTATCCTTCTTCAAACGGCTTGCATTTCCCATTGCCCGCAATGCAAGGCTTGCATTTGTGCTCTGCGGAATCTACTACTATGTCTCCTGCACTGGTGATGTTGAGGCCACGAACCATGACGCGATTTGCCATATCCTACACGACTGTGGGCGAGGAGTGCCCCAGCCGCCAATGCCACAGCTGCAGGTATGCTCCCCCGCCTTTAGCAAGGTTGACGATGCACGCTAGCGGGTCTGCTACATCTGCTGCCGAGAGAATGACTTTTGTGTAAAAAATGTAGAGTCCACCCTCGCGCTTCGCTTCAAGGACGACCTCGCCGCCATCCATCCGCACAACTGCACCTTTCCTGCGGAAGAGCCCTTCATATCCCTTGTCACACTCAAAATATCAGCCAGGCCAGGGACATGTTGCACATTTTGAATAACACACTGCACCTTTTCACCACCAACCACCACCTCCACATCTAGGGCTGCACATTGAATCCGGTTCCCGAATCTGAAGCTAGATTCGGATTCGAAAGTCCAAATCCACTGCTGGATCCGGATTCACAAATCCGAATCCAAGATTCGCGAATCCTTGTGGATTCACGGATCGTGGCAAATCCTCAGTTGTGGTCTTAGTCTTGACTCTAGCCAAGACAATACATGGCTGCTTGAAAAAAAAAATGGATGACATCCGGTTCACCTCCTGTTTTTTGCATGGGCGATATGGTAGTGTCCCAAGCGCTACGGAACGCAAGCCTGCCAGTGAGGTCGGACTCCTGATTTGCTCGACGGCATGCTTTGATGAGCTGGCTTGTCAGAAGGACGTCAGTGAGGTCATCGCACGGCTGCCAAATCTGCTGCAAGACAAAAGATGAATCGCCGCTCGCTCGCTTGAGAAAAATGTGCGAGCAACTGGAAAAATCCATCTCGCCTGTTTCGTGCATGTGTCAGGCAGTTGACCTGGCACATGCACGATTTGCTGTAGTTGTCACGGCCGTCAGCTTCCAAAGATTTGAAACTTTGGAAGTTGAACTTACAAGCATCTTCACTCAACAGTCTGATGTGAGGGGGACTAGATCGACATTTTTCTCTCTCCCTCAATCTCTTTTCCTTCCTGGATTCGTTGGTGGATTCCGAAATCCCCGAATGAGACCGGACCCTAGATCCGGATTCGTGAATCCGGGACCAGATTTGGGATTCGTGAAACAGATTCACGAATACAAGGATTCGTGTGCAGCCTTATCCACGTCCACATCACCTTGGCCAGCCGTAGGTTCGACCTTGTCGTTGGGGACCACCATGGACTTTGCAGACTTGGTGTAGTTGATTACCCCCGCCTTCACAACTTGGGTATGCTCCTCTGCACATGAGTCAAGGCACCTTCGGTTAGCACCCTTCAGGTCGTGGTTCTTCTTGCCGTTGAGGAGGGCCTTATTTCCTTTGTCACTTTTGCCGCCGGCCTGCGCCTCCTCTGGACACTCTTTGGTCCAATGGCCCTCCTTGAAAAAGTTATGGCACGCTCCCCTCTTGGTGCCCTTCTTGCTGCCGCCTCTACCTCCGCCTTGCTTGCCGGTGGTGCTGCCACCCTGCGTTTTGGTGACCATGGCAGTTGAGGATGACGAGGTCTTGCCACAGCTGCGACGGTGTACCTTGTTGTGGATGTACTCGGCGACTGCACCGTTTGTGAGTTTATCCTCCTCCCAACCTGCCAATACAGTGATGAGAGGGTTCCAACGGTCTGGTAGAGCCATGAAGAGTGCCATTGCATGCATCTTCAATATTCTACCCCATGTCATTCCATTGTGAGGTAAGAGACTTGACCTGCTGCATGGCAGAAATGGCGTCCTCACCCTCCTCGATCCTCACCGTCAAGAGTCGCTTCACTGCAACGATCGTGTTGACTAGGGATGTTGATTGGTCGATGGGGCAGAGCTTCTTTCACACGTCTACAGCCAAATGACAACCATGGATATATCTCCATTGAGAATTGTGCAGCGTTGAGAGTAGGAGCATCAACGCTTCCGTGTTCTTCTTGGTGAAGGTCGTCTTCTCCTCGTCTGTTGCACTCGCACCTTGAACCTCTGTGCCCTTCATAAGCTTCACCAGTCCCTTGTGCACGAGGTGGATCTGAAAATGCGGCCACCACAGCCCAAATCCAGGGCCACCTACGTACTTTTGGATAGACGAGGACTCCGTCATCTGTGCCATGTGGAACTTCTGTGATAGACAGTCTTAAACTACAATGGCGAAGTCGCCAAGAGCGACACACTCGTGTGTTACGGAAGCCGTGAACGTCTGGGCAGGCAGATCAGGGCTGTGAGCCCATAA
>SZWC01004467.1:139423-151246 GCA_023375785.1 Penium margaritaceum | reverse complement strand
CTTGTGCACGAGGTGGATCTGAAAATGCGGCCACCACAGCCCAAATCCAGGGCCACCTACGTACTTTTGGATAGACGAGGACTCCGTCATCTGTGCCATGTGGAACTTCTGTGATAGACAGTCTTAAACTACAATGGCGAAGTCGCCAAGAGCGACACACTCGTGTGTTACGGAAGCCGTGAACGTCTGGGCAGGCAGATCAGGGCTGTGAGCCCATAACCCTTTATCAGGTATGCTGTTCTGGTGTGCTCTGATCCACCTAAGTGTCCACGGCTGCTTTGTGCAAAGAGAATTCAAAGGGAGATGTGTGCTTTGGGTCGCCACAACAAGAAGGGAGCAGAATTCTGGCAGAATGTAAGTTGTGGAAACTGGGAAAGGCTGAAAACCAATAATGGTTCATTATTTTGGTGATACTACATCAGAATTGTATATCCTGTGATCCAAGATTTCCAACGCATCCAAGAACGCCCAAAATGGAGCAGTAGGGCCCCTGCTACGGCCGTTGACGTAATTCATGGTGGAGCCGCCCACCATGTCCACGAACGGGAGTGACGGAAGGCGCTCCGACAGAGGAAGTACCCTTCCTGTCATTCCAACGTGGGGGGAGGCTTGCCCTGGTCCATTACACCATCCACGTCCTTTCCTTTATAGTCCATGTTCTTTTGGAGCTCATTGAAGTTCGGACCACCGGTGGTGAGTTTGTACCATCACCAATGACGGAACCCAGATTCCACCCACCTACCACCCGAACTTTGGATGGGGCTTACTCTCTCAATTCTCAACCAAATTGAGCAACTGAAAGCTCAAAATCGCATAGACAAATCCAGGGAGTCCACATCTGTAATCAGATTATACATTCAATGACTCTATAGTTGTCACACCAGGAAAACGGCAACGGCATCGATGGTAGAGGCACGTTTTTACAGCTTTGACCAAACTGAGATCCAAAATGCATCTCTACCAAGAGTTCTTGATAGATTTTCTCTCTGTAATAATTTATCAGAGATATCCATTTATTTCCTGTTGTGTACGGATTTACACTAGGATGACATCGAGGTGTATGAAGATAAGCTCGTTGAGGTACAGCGAAAACATGTTGTTCATGGATGCCATAATTGTTGCATGAGTATTCATGACTGTAAACGGCATGACCGTGAACTCAAAGTGCCTGTAATTGGTATGAAACACTGTTTTCTCAATTTTCTTATCAAATACAAAAATCTTATAATAGCCACTTTGTATGTTGAACATTCACACTCCTTGGGCTTGGTTGATTTTTTTTTTTCTTTCAAATCAAGGAAGGTGTGAGCAAACTTTCATCGAAATGTCATTGACTTCCCTGTAGTCCAAGCAGATGAGCATCTCACCATTCTTCTGCTTTTTGAAAAGTGCAATTGTGGCCTATGGTGACAAGGATGGAATGACTAGCTCCTAAAGGAGCATCTCCTCATGCTAATGTTTCAGCTTGACAAGATTCTTGGTAAGCTCGTGATCACTCATGCGATAACTCTCCTTGACCATTAGTTTGTTTCTTGGCTTCAAGTCTATTTCATGATCAACACTGCATTGCAGTGATGATTCTGAAGGTAGTTCTTTGAAAACCAGAAACCCTCAAAGTCCTCCACAAATGGTACAATCTCCTCCAAATCGGCTGTGAGCTTCTCGGGTGTTGGGGCCGATGACGTTATTTTTGTGGCCTTGCCGTTGGAATCTTCTCTGCTTCTTGTGGTTCCATGTAGACCAGCCCTTCTTGTGTTTCTATTGCGGAAACCGTTGGGCCACATTCAAAGATGTAAGCTGCTTGTGTTTCCTTGTGCCAGGAGAGGAAACATCATCCAAGAATGATTTTCTAGTCACTCATTGGACAAGCTCTTAACACCGTTACATCTTGCAGTAGTTTGATTTTCGATCGGAGTGGTTTACAAATTTTTTTGCATCTGCAGTTGTTCATTGATGGTTTTTCCTTCCATCACATCTGTTTTGGTCTGCAAACCTAGCTTCCAAATCATCTCATACCTAGAAAGTTTGGAGAAGCTCCTCGATCCAATAGTGTCCGTACTGTTTTGTGACTTTTACAACCCTTCCGTCGTACTCATGGCACCGTCGCCATTAGGTCGCCCTTGTACTCCTCTTCAAACTTTGCAGCCTCAGGAACCTCCAACTATGGCATAATGAGCTGTTCAAATGGTCAATTGTTCGGAGCGGAATGGTGCACCTGACAGGAGGTCTGCCATCTAATTTTGTCCTTTTCTGTTTCCTGACTATTCATATCTTTTTGTTGTAATGTCTCCCCCTTGGCTACTCTTTCCTTTTTCAATATTCATGTGAGATATGACACTGCTTCCCACAGGTCCATAACAGTGGTTGCTTACATTGATCGACGGCGTCAACCTCCATAAGAGATGAGGTCCCTGCTGATTGCACGTTTCCACCCCTAAAACATGGATGACAGCTTTGAGATCGCAAGCCATTTCATTTGCATATGGGAGCTTTGTGTTCAGTGTGCCAAAGCAATGAAGTGTTGTGATCACTTGTGGAAAGTCATCTTGGATGCCCAACTCTGTGGTTTCTTCTCAAATGTCATGTTTGAGATTGTTTTTATTGTTGAAACAGAGTATACATGGACCAATGTCATTGCGATGTTTTCCACACCTTGAATTCCTTGTCTTGCAGCAGCTTTGTTGGTGTAGGCCAGCGTACATGTAGCCGGTGCCCAGTACTTTTAAGCAAGTCCAAAAGGAGGATCATGGCTTGCAGCTACGGTTGGACCTTCCAAGTCCTTTCTGTCTCATCTCTCATCTCCGAAGGCATGCAGGTTTACTTTGAGAATGGTGGCTGCACCATCTCACCCGTGCAGGCCATGTTCTTGCAAAAGCGAACACGGAGGATGGACTCTACTGTCTCTATGTGGCATCGGAGAAGGAAGCCGACTCAGTGTTGGCGGTGGGAGAGGGAAAACACGACATCAGCCTGTGGCATCGCCGGCTTGGTCACCTCGGCTTTGGCGTCATCATCTCCATGCAGCAGATGGTCTACGGCCTGGAACTTAAAGGGGTGAAGCAGCCAAGAGCACCAGCCTGTGAGAGCTGCATTGAGGGGAAACAAGCCGGAGCTCCTTTCTTTGGGGAAGGTAAGGGGGCGGCTGAGCTTCTGTCACTCGTTCACTCTGATTTGTGCGGTCCCATGCCATCTCAGTCCTTGTCCAGCAAGTTGTACTTTGTCACATTCATTGATGAAAAGTCCAAGAAGACGTGGATTTCCTTCTGTGCTGGAAAGGATGAGTGCTTTGATGCTTTCAAGGTGTGGATTGCTGCTGCACTGAATGAAAGTGGCCGGCGGTTGAAGGTGCTTCGCACCGACGGTGGAGGAGAGCACCTCTCCAACGACTTCCGCAACTTCCTCAAGCATCGCGGGATCAGGCATGAGGTCACTGCACTTGGAACACCACAACTGAACGCCATGGCTGAACGCGTGAACCGCACGCTCATGGACCGTGTTCAGAGCACGCTCCAAGACCTGGAGCTCCTACCAACCTTTTGGGCGGAAGCGGTCGACACCGCCGTGTACCTGAAAAACCGGAGCCCTACATGCGTCGTGCCATTGATGACACCGGAGGAGGCGTGGATAGGGCACAAGTCAACAGTGACGCACCTGAAATTCTTTGGGTGTGGTGCATTTGTGCACATGCCTGCCGGAAACCGCAACAAGCTGGATGCAAAGTCGATAAAGGTGGCCTTCGTCGGCTACAACACCATGGGATACCACCTCTACAACCTTGCTGCTCGCAAGATCATCTGCAACCATGACGTGGTTGGGCTGGACAGCCCCATGTCTGCACTTCCACTTGCTCCCACACTCGTACCAGAAGTAGGAGAAGAGCCGGTAGCAGAAGAGGGTGGTGCGGAAGATGGCGGTGATAGCTGCAATGACAAGGAGGTTGAGGAAGCTAAGAAGGAGAAAGCAAGGGAATCTGATGAGGAGGAGCAGCAAAGCAATGCACAGCAGCTGCCACGGAGGTCTACACGCCAGAACCATGGTACAGATGGTCTTGTGGAGCCGCTGAGGCGATCCGAGTGCCTTGCAAGCAAACAGAGGCCGCTGGAGGAGCTGGTGAACCTGTGTACCATTCCACAACCAACGGAGTTGTCTGACCTCGAGCTTCTCTTCCTCACAGTCACCAATGACCCAGCCACATTCGCCGAAGCCTTGTGCAGCGCCAAAGCGGCAGATTGGCGTGCCGCAGACGAGGAGTATGGTGCGCTCATGAAGAACGGCACCTGGACTCTCGAGGAGGCTCCACGCCGCAGCCAGGTGATTGGGTGCCATTGGATCTTCAGGCGCAAGCGTGGTACGGACGGTAAAGTGCTCAGGTACAAAGCACGGTTGGATGCAAAGGGGTATGCGCAGAATGAGGGTGTAGATTACAATGAGACATTTTCACTTGCCGCAAAAAAAAATTATCCATCCGAGCGATCCTCGCTCTTGTTGCTGCTATGGACTGGGAGGTGCACCAAATGGATGTGACGTGTGCATTTCTGAATGGTGACCTCGAGGAGGATGTGTGCATGAAGCAGCCGGAGGGGTATGTGGTGGAGGGAAAGGAGGATTTGGTGTGCAAGCTTGTGAAGGCCCTCTACGGCCTGAAGCAAGCACCGCAAGCATGATATCACAAGATGGATGAGCAGCTGGCTCGGCTTGGTTTTATGTGCAGCGAAGCCGGCCATGCAGTCTATGGGCGCGTGCAAGAGACAAGGCAGGTCATCATCTTGCTCTATGTTGATGATCTACTGATTGCATCTGACTCCAAGTCTCTTTTGGACAATGTGAAGCAAGCCCTTGCTGCCAGGTTCGACATGAAAGACATGGGAGAGCTCAGCTACCGTACCAAGCAGCATCATGTAGGGAGCCTCATGTACGCAGCAGTTGGCACATGCCTCGACATCAGCCAAGCAGTGGGAGTGCTCAGCATGTTTTGCGGGAATGCGGGCGTGCCGCATTGGGAGGCGGTCAAGCGCGTGCTGCGCCACCTCGCAAGCAGCAGCAGCCTTTGTCTCACATTCAACGGCAACAACAGCCCCATCCTCACCGGCCACAGTGATAAAGATTGGAGAGGTGACCTGGACACAAGGAGGTCAACCAGTGGGTTTGTGTTTGTGCTGGGAGGGGGTGTAATCGGTTGGAGGAGCAAGAAGCAAGAGTGTGTCGCCCTCTCCTCCACAAAATCGGAGTACATCGCCCTGTGTGAAGCAGTTACGGAAGCCATGTGGCTGCGTGAGCTGCTGGCAAACCTTGGACAGCAGTAAACCACAGTGACTACAATCTACTGTGACAACATGAGCGCCATTGCTCTGACCAAGAACGCAGAGTTTTACGCCCGCACCAAGCACATCGATTTGGAATATCACTTCATGCGTGAACTTGTGGCAAAGCAGGTGGTGCAAATCAAGTTTTTCCCTTCTAGCATGATGCTGGCAGACTTCTTGACCAAGCCGCTGGCAGCGCACCGCTTTCAGCAGCTGAGGGGAAAGTGCGGACTTGTGTGATTTTTATGTGTGCAAAGTGGGAGAATGATGGATATGAGGGTGCCAGAAAGTTACAAAAATAGGTTGCTCGATAAATAAAACATGGCATGACAGTTGCATAGAGGATTTTTCACAGGTTCCAACGCACTTTACGGAACTCAATTCAGAGTCCCTTTGAGTGAGATATGGATTTCCAAAGTTTGGAGATCATGGGTCGGGTTCAAGTGACGACCTGAGCACTTTGATCTCAAAAGGCGGCAGGATTATTGGCCAGGACGGCTGAGAGCGGCCTTCAAGGAGAGAACAGTCGTCAGGAAGACCTCCAAGAGATATCAAGGAAGGTGCAGACCACGATTGTTGGTCGTCCAAGTGGTGTGAGACATAATTCTCATGTGTGACAAGGTGACTGCCGCTCATCCCGCTAGGCTAGGAGAGTGCTGGAGGGTGGACTTTGACAGAGTGTAAATCAATGCTTCCTTGGACAAATGAGGCTTACAAGGGCTTGTTAGAAAGCTGTGAAATAGTACTTTCTCACTGAATAGTTGATTCAGACATTCGCGTTCTCTGGAAACCTACATATGCTTCCATAATTTCTGTCTGTGCAACGAGCAACTCCCTCTCACAAACAGTTGGTCCTGCCTAGGTGGCTCTTGGTGAGCCTGATCACCTCCCTCGGGGCTGTCCCATTTTCCATCACATTGCAGAGATGATTCTGAAGGTAGCTCTTTGGAAATAAAAAAACCCTCAAAATCCTCCACAAATGGTACAGTCTCCTCCACACCGGCTGTGAGCTTCTTGGGTGTTGGGGCCGATGACGTTTTGTGGCTTTACCGTTGTAATCTTCTCTGCTTTCCGTGGTTCCATGTAGACCAGCCCTTCTTGTGTTTCTATTGCAGGAACCGTTGGGCCAGACTCACAGATATAAGCTGCGTGCGTTTGCTTGTGCCAGAACAAGAAACATCATCCAAGAATGATTCTCTTGTCACTCATTGGACAAGCTCTCAACACCGTTAAATCTTGCACTAGTTTGATATTTTGGTCGGAGTGGTTTGCAAAGTTTTTATATGTGCAGTTGTTCATTGATGGTTTTTCCTTCCAGCACATCTGTTTTGGTCTGCAAACCTAGCTTCCAAATCATCTCATACCTAGAAAAAGATTGAGTAGCTCCTCAATCTAATAGTGTTGGTACTGTTTTCCGACTTTTACAACCCTTCTGTTGTACTCGTGGCACCATCGCCATTAGGTCTTCCTTGTACTCCTCTTCAAACTTTGCAACCTCAGGAACCTCCAACTATGGCATTATGAGCTGTTGAAATGGTCGATTTCTCGGAGCGGAATTTTTGCACCCGACAGGAGGTTTGCCATCTAATTTTGTCCTTTTTCTGTTTCCTGACTATTCATTTTTGGGTGTAATATCTTCCCCTTGGCTACTCTTTCCTTTTCCAACATTCATGTGAGATATGAAACTGCTTCTCACAGTTCCATAACAGTGGTTGCTCACATTGATCGACAGTGTCAACCTCCATAAGAGATGAGGTCCCTGCTGATTGCAAGTTTGCACCCCCAAAACATGGATGACGGCTTTGAGATCGCGACCCATTTCATTTGCATATGGGAGGTTTGTCTTCAGTGTGCCGAAGCAATAACATGTTGTGATCACTTGTGAAAAGTCATCCTGGATGCCCAACTCTGTGGTTTTTCCTCAAATGTCACGTGTGAGATTGTTTTTGTAGTTGAAACAGAGTATACATGGACCAATGTCATTGTGATGTTTCCCACACCTTGAAATCCTTGTCTTGCACCAGCTTCGTTGGTGTAGAACACTGTACATGTAGCATGTGCCCAGTACTTTTAAGCAAGTCCAAAAGGAGGATCACGGCTTGCAGCTNCGGTTCGACCTTCCAGCCGGTGGCTACGCACTTGGCCACAAGGGACTCGATCTGTTGCAGGATGATGTTGTTTTGCCTTCGTGCGCTCCGAGGGTGGTGAATCGCATTGAAACGAAGAGCTGATTTGCGAGGTTGTCAGACTGATAGATGGTGCAGAGTTTCTTCCAGGCCACTTTGGCCTCTGTGCATCCTTGGATGTGTGTTTGCTGCGTTAGAAACATGGCCGACACCAATAGCGCAAGCGCCTATTTGTTGTGCATCTTGTACTTCTCCAATTCCTCTGGCTTTGCAGTGTATGGAGGAGACTTTTTGGCACCCTTGATGAGCTCAAGCAGCCCCTTGTCATCAAGGTAGAATTCAAACTGCCACCTCATCAAGGGAGAAGCCCGTCTGGAGCTGCTGGTGCTCTCTTGCTTTGTCATCATGAAGGGCCGCGGGAGCGTGAGTGTACGAAGAGCTAGGGTCTGTCTAGGGCCGTTGGCTCATAACCTTTTTTTGGCTCTACTGGGTGTGGATGCACCCTGATGGCTGCCTAGCCCTCTTTGTTACACGCTACCACTGTTTCATGCACATTAGGAGAAACAATGGTGAAGAGTGTGGAGCACGAGGATCACAGTCAACAGTGGGGATGGAAAGAGCAGCAATAACATTTGGGCAATCTAGGCCTCCTTTGACCGTGTTTTTAGTAAGATGACAAAACATTCAGATAGCTCCTAAGCTTTCCAACGCATTCAACCATGTCTCCTAAGCTTTCCAACGCATTCAATCACGTCTCAATCGGAGCACTACAGCGCTTTCCCTGCTATGGCCGTCAAAGTAATCCATGTTGGAGCTGCCCACCATGTCCTGAACGCTAGGCCAAGGGAGGTGCATTGCTGCCTTTCCTGGCCTAGAAATTAAGGCAGGGTCCCTGTCTTGCAAAAGGAGACCTTCGCGGGTCCTTTCCTTTCCCTTGGGTTCCTTTGGAGCCATGTGGAGTTGAACTTGGACCACTGGCTGCGAATAACCCATCGCCAGAGGCGGTAGGTCATTCCCCACCAGTGGTACCAGACTACGTCACTCTTGCACCCGGACTTTGGGTAAGGCTTACTTTCTGCTCACTCAACCAAATCCACTGACTCAAAGCTCAATCTTGCATGGTAAAATCCAAATGAGCACACAGATGATGCATCCACATCTGTTACCAGAGAAATCCGCTGAATGACACTCATGGCAGGGGGCACAACCAACAGGTGTGTTGTGATTTGTGACATTCGTGTTCAATTTACTGTGACCACTCAGCCGTGTCCATACTCGTGCAGATTCGTGAGGCCGGCCCTGGTGACACCGGTGCGATGACTGGCGACGGACTACCGGCTTGGAGCTGGCCCACTACCGTTCCAGAGCCCCAGATGCTGCCGGGACTCTCTGCTGTCCTTTCTACAGCTTGCAGGCGTCTTTCGGCAGACTGGCCATGAGCCCTATTTGCATGTTTTTGTATTGTATGTGCACGGTCTGATGATGGATGCATGCATGTGACCAGTCGTAGCGTCCGACTTTTGATCTTGCATGTCTAGGTTCAGATGGCGTAGCATTATGACATGTGTGCGCAGAGTTACGGCCAAAACAGTGGGTTTGGGCTGGTTTTAGGACAGCTCTTGGACTGCCGCGTGCGACACTCGCGGTGCGCCGCGGTAGGTATTTATGCCTTGGACCTGTCATTTTTTATCTCTCTCTACATATGCTATTGAAGCATTCTGACACTTTGTCTTATGACTCCTAGCCAAACCCTTGTCGTTGTGTGCACGACATGTGACTGTCGTCACCGTCTAACCAGGCACTGACGCCTAGTCAGCGGCTGTGTTGCTAGGAAGCTTCCACACATTTTCTCATGGTATCAGCAGAGACGTAGCAGAGTAGCAGCAGTGAGAGACACCGCTGCAGCAGATTCCTTGGGGCCTGTCGGAGACAGCCGGTCGCCGTCGACGCAGCCCTCACCCACCAGGTGAGATTGCACCAGCGTTGTTGCCACCATGCCAGGAGTAGCAACAGAGGCAGCAGCAGCAGTGTAGCAGCAGCAACAGAGGTGCGTGGCGGCTGGAGTGAGCGCAGCCGCCATCCACAACCGCAGTGGCAGCAGCAGCAGCGATGGCAGCAGCAGCGCAACAGCAGCGGCGGCAGCAGCAGCGGTGGCAACAACAGCGCAGTAGTAGCAACGGCAGCCGCGGCGGCAACAAGAGGGTAGCAGCGGCAGCAGCAGCAGCAGTAGCGCAATAGTGGCAGCACGAGCAGCGCGCGGCAGCATTAGTGAGCAGCACCCGCAATGCGCAGCAGCAGCAGTAGCAGCAGCAGCGCAGCCGCTGCTGCCACCGCTCCATAGGCAGCTACACAGCTGCTGCTGCAGCTGAAAGCACAGCTGCAGCAGCAACTGAGCGCAAGCTACAGTGCAGCTTCCGCGTACCTTCCGTGTAGCCACCGCACATCGACTGTACGCTCGCGAAGAGTCACAAGAAAGAAAACAAAGGAGGGGGGGCAAGCTAACGCCAGCAATTTTGCTTGCTGACGTCATCAGGTCGTGCTGACGTCAGCAAGCACCTGCTGATGTCAGCACCTTACTTAGCCAAATTTTTGGCCGAACACTCAAAAGTTGCCAACATGTCAAATCCTCGAGAAACGCTGACGGTTTTGAAATCCGACAAACTTGACCTGTCGCCCCATACTGAGCGGCGACATGAGCCTGTCCGACAACAAGGAGAAGGGACCAGGCAACCCCTCCTCCTCTTCGTCTGGTGTACTGAGTCCACGCTTGCAGGCCATTGAGGACCTGCGAAGCCAGCAGGATGAGATGCGTCGCCTCCAAAGAGAGCAGACTGACGCTATCCGCACGCTAACTGCTGCGTCCTGAGTCCACAACTCCTCAGCGGGCTCTTGAGGGAGCTGCCGGCGTCGCGGTCTCTACCCAGCAGTCGGCTCAGGCACTCGTAACAGGCGCTCGACCTATCCCACCACCTGCTGACCTCCTGGATGATGAGCCACTCATGCCAGGCATCACGGATGATTCCCCGGCTTAGGAGATTCGAGTTCTTCAGGAGCGCCTCCGACAGCTGCAGACGGGCACCCGATCTCCTCCATTTTCCCCGATACGATCGTCACCTGACTACCCCGGTGACCATCCTCTTCCAAGAGTCTTTCCCGTTTCTCGTCCTACTGAGCCTGTGGTTGCTCTCCCCACGGAGCGGCAGCCCAAGGATTTTGAGGCACCACCTCCACGGTACATTAATGAGGGTGGCTTTGACTGCTGGGAGATCCTGTTTCAGGTGTGGGCTACTTCTGAGGGAGTGTGGCCTTACTACCATAGCCCATACCAGCCTACAGACCCAGTACAGGTATTGATAGCAGCCCGGGCCATGCGCAGTCTCCTCTACACCATGCCACGCGAGACCGTCGTCAACTTACGCCCCTTCCTTGGCGAGGCCGGCAGAGACACCGGCGCCGATCCCCATGGAGGTTGGGATCTGGCCTTATCCCTGCTGGCCGCAGAGACGCATGCCACTCATGGATCACACATTTGTGCTTTCCATTTGCTCCGTCAGACGCCCGCGGACCCTGCATCCGATTACTGGCGACGTGCCATGCACATCTACACGCGCTTGGGGACCACAGGAGGCACACAGCTGTGGGCGCTTCATACGATTATGCTTAGAGTTCGCCTCGAGTACACCGACATCTTCACACGGTACAGCGACGCTGTCCTCAAGTCCTTCTCAGCCACTCTGCAGCTGCTTCCTTGGGCGCATCAGCTCTTCCTTCAGGTGACGTCAGCCCGCGAGACAGCCGTAGCCCATCAGGAGACTTCCCTCGCTGCACCGGTCATGGCATCACCACCATCTT
Organism: Penium margaritaceum; assembly: GCA_023375785.1. Lineage (NCBI taxonomy): Eukaryota > Viridiplantae > Streptophyta > Zygnematophyceae > Desmidiales > Peniaceae > Penium > Penium margaritaceum. The sequence continues at coordinate 139,965 of SZWC01004467.1, read as the reverse complement.
CCCTCTTGCAGTCTCCCTCTTCCTCCTCCATCACTTCCTTATCTTCCTCTTCCTCTTCGACCCCGTCTACACCCACGCAGATACAGGGCGTTGCAGGAGCCGCTCAGGGGAAGAAGAAGAATAGGAAGCATGGATCACTTCAGCAGCAGTCGTCATCCAATGGTAGCAGTGGCCATTCTGTGCACTGCTACAACTGTGGAGGCGCCCATCGCTACACCGAGAGCGAGCAGCCGCTTGATTGGGCGCAGATCACTCGTGGGCTCCAGGCTGTTCATGGTCCTCGTTCCACGCCTGGCACGTGACCCCCATCCTCATGGGTCTCTCTGTGGAGCATACCGCTGACTCAGCGACTGTGACTGTTACTAACACCCACAGTGTCGTCCTGCATGCTTCGGTCATAGATGATCTGTATGACATCGCTCGGCCCTCATCCCCTTGCTCTTCCTCTTCCTTCGGTCGTATCCTTGTCACTGGTGTTCTATCTCCGAAATGCTAGAGGTGGCTTCATCACCGTCTGTGTCGCGTGGAATCCGACACTATGT
>SZWC01004467.1:89136-108005 GCA_023375785.1 Penium margaritaceum | reverse complement strand
AAGGTGCTTTGTTCCCGTGGTGATGACTGTGTTTGTTGTTGGGATGAAGTGGGCCATTTTCAAAAACCATTGGAACACCAAATGTTCTGTGTCAAATCCATCCAATGAGATGGGCAACACCGTCATGAACTCCGGGGGGATATTCAAGCTTGGCTCTTTGGATAATGGATAGCGGTTAGAGAAAAACTAGAGATCCGGTTTATCTTGCCTTACTGCATTAGCATACATTGCACTACTTGCATTAGTGTACGATGTCTGTCTGCATCTTGTCCGACTAGAAGTACTTCACAAGTTTTTCGAGCAATTTCTCCTGATCGATTTGTCCACCTGGATTGGTTTCCTGGAATTCATCCAACGTAAATCATAGCTTAGGAGAAGAAAACCTGGTAAGTATATTGTTGCTGCCAGTAGGGATCATCAAACCATGATATGTTTTGTTTGTGCCCATCAAAATCCTTGTATCATTTTGCTAGTACTCTCACATGGTACAAGTCTCATTTGATAAGCAAGGTGTTCGTCTTGGCCACCATATGTCCTCACCAGAATAAACATCCACCGGGTTTCTTTTTCCAGGTTGGTACTAAAAATCGTAGTCAAATCTGGTGTCAAGGAAATTTTTCAATCGATTTTTGTTGAGTAATGAGATGTAGCTAAGTCTTGAGATATTTTAGTGTGCTGAGTTTGGTGCTCATGAAGCATTGTTCATATTTGACAATTCACCACCATACCGTGAATGCATGCACAACTGATAACATCTCTTTCTTGTACGATGCATGTTTCTGTTTTTTTCCCCACAGTTTCTTTGACATATATGCAACCGGCCATGTTCCACAACTGTTTTCATAATTCGGACCTGTTTGAGGTAAATGGGTCTGACTTTGGACCCGACAGGTTGGATCCACCAATTGCAAGGATAGCATCAAGGTCTAACTGTTTCTCAAACAGTTGAATGCCTCTTGTTGGGAATCTCCTAAACTCCACTCCGTGCTTTCACAAGTGAGATCAGAGGGAGACGCTAAGACTTGACTGTAGACTCTTACAAATCAACGGCAATCATTGTAATGCCCCAAAACTACCTTGACATCCCACAAATTGGTGGGCATCGGCAAATCAGCAACCGCTTCCATGTTCCTTTGGTCATCATGATCCGTCCTACAGGGATGATGTAGACCAAAGCCTTTTTCATGAATGCTATCCTGCCGTGATCTTATCCACCCAAGTCTCCACGGCATCTTAGTGCAAAGAGACTTCCAAGGGAGGTGTGTGCTTTGCGTTGCCACAACACCAAGGGAGCAGATTTCTGGCACAATGCAAATGGCGAAAACTGAAAAAGGTTGAATACCATTAATAGTATTTTTTTTGGTGATGTTACATCAGATACTTATGGCTTGTGATCTGATCGCTCCAACGTATCCAAGCACGCCCAAAATGGAGCAGTAGAACCCCTGCTATGGTCGTTGAAGGAATCCATGGTGGAGCCGCCAACCATGCCCACGAACGGGGTAACGGGAGGCGCTTCGACAGTGGCCTATTGGAGCGCCGTTTCTGTCATTCCAACGTGGGGGGGTGTCTTGCCCTGGTCTAGGAGACCATCCACATCCCTTCGTTTATGTTCCATGTGCCTTTGGAGCTCATTAAAGTTGAACTCGGACCACCGGTGCTGGATTTATCCCGTCGCCAATGACGGAACCCAGATTCCACCTACCTACGACCTGAACTTTGGATGGGGCTTACTTTCTAAATTCTCAACCAAATCGAGCAACTGAAAGCTCAAAATTGCACTGCAAAATCCAGGAAGTCCGAATCTACAATTAGATCAGACATTCAACCACTATCTAGTGGCCAAACCAGGAAAAGGGCAAACGGCATTCATGGCAGGGGCACTTTTTGACAGTCTCCTCCGTGCACCTTACATGCCTGATGCCCCATGCTAACTGTCGCTCTTCCGCTCCTGCGCCTTCAAGCCCTTTACAGATTTTCAACCCAAGCCCTGCAAGACTAATGATGTGCCAATCCTGGGGCTGCGACTTGGTTGAGCAATCCATGAGCACGTGCTTTGTGCTACATTGTTACAGCACAACCTTTCCCTTCTCCACGATGTCAAGAGTGTAGTGTTAGCCCACGTCGATGTGTTTTATCCTCCTATGCTGTGTTGGGTTGTTGGTCAGCTAGTTGGAGCCAGTGTCATCCTTCTGAACCACCATAGGCTTCTGCTGCGGCACACCCAGCTCCCCCAGCAACCTGCGGAGCCACACCGCGTCCTTGACCACCTCGGCCAGAGCGATGTACTCCACCTCTACTGTTCAGGTGGGGACGCAGTTATGCTTCCTGCTGCACCACGAGACCGCTGCACCTGCAAGGAAGAACACATAGCCAGAAGTGGACCTCCTCTTGTCCACATCGCTGGTGTAGTCTGTGTCAGTGTAGCAGACCAGCCGCAAGGGGTCTGACTTCCCTTTTCCGTCATACTTCAAGCGAGCGTGGCGCGTTGCCTGCAAGTACCGGAGGATGCGCTTCACCGTGGTCCAGTGTATTGGCCCAGGAGTGGCCACGTACCTGCTTACCTGACCCACTGCGTAGGCCAGGTCCGGCCGAGTCGCCACCATCGCATTCATCAGGCTACCCACCACAGATTGGTAGGGCACCTCCGCCATGTCCTCCATCTCCTCTTTAGTTTGCGGCGCCATCGCCGCACTCAGCTCACAGGTTGTGGAGACCAGACTACCCACCGGTTTGCAGTCCTCCATGCAGTACCGCTTCAAGACCTCGGCCACTTATTTGGCTTGCCCCAGCTCAAGCGTGGGCGCCCTCCAGTTCCGCGGGATGCTCACTCTGAGGTAGTACTCCAGCTCCCCCATGTCTGTCATCTTGAATCTTCTGCTCAGCTACTCCTTGAGCCATTGCAAGGTCGCCATATCTGATGAGTACAAGATCTGATCATCCACGTAGATTTTGACAATCTGATGGATTCCTTTGCTAAGCCACAGGTACATCATGTAGTCTGACTCACAGCGCTTGAAGTCGAACTCCGCCATGTAGTCGTCCATCTGCTGGTACTTGCACCTGGGGGCCTGTATTAGCCCGTACAAGGGCTTCCGCAGCTTGCACACCTTGCCCTCCTGTGCATCCACCCCCTTCTGCACCTCAAGGTAGATCTCTTTGTCGATGATGCCATTCAAGAATGCCGTCTTGACATCTAATTGGTGGATCTCCATATCCTTTGCGGTTGCCACAGCCAGGATCTTTCGAATGCTTGTGAACTTGGCAATGGGCGTGAACGTCTCGTCATTGTGTTTGCCTTTCCGCTGCACGTATCCCTTTGCCACCAGCCATGCATTATACTTCTCCACCTCACTATCCTTTGTGAGCTTCACCTTGAACACCCATTTGGAGGTCATCACCTTCGCCCTCAGGCCAATCCACCAACTCCCAAGTGCTGTTCTCAGCAAGGGACACAAGTTCAGATTTTATTGCTTTGTCCCACTGCTACCCGTCAGGCCGTGCAGGCACCTCTTGCATGGTTGTTGGCTCCATTGCGGCTGCCATCATGCCACGCATCATTCCAACCCAGCGTACTGTGATTGCGTCGTACCGCTTTGTCGCTATCCGCTGCCTTCGGCTGCGATTCGGCATCCTTAGTGACACTGGCTGCTGGTTTTGCTGCCTTCCTACTGCAGAGTTGTCCTCGAACGTGGGCTCCCTTGCGTCGGCTGCTGCGTCCTGCGCTCTGACGGCACCTGCACCTTCTACCTTGCCCTGCTGCGCTCTAGCATTGTCATTCTCTAAAGACCCGTCATTGACCTCTGCAGCCGCCAGCTCCCCCTCAACCTCAATGACTTGGACCTACAACCTCTGATTTGGTGAGTGCGCTGCATGGTGTTGTTGCTACTACAGTAGCTTTGCTGCTCATGAAACATGACATTGTGGCTGGTCATGACGTCCTCCGTCCGTGGATCAAAGAGGCTGTACGCCGTGAGTGCACTCTCGTACCCAACAAATGCGTACACCTTTGCATGCGGGTCCATTTTGGAGTCTTTTCTTTGCGCGGCCTGCACCAACGCATGCCCCTTGCACCCGAACGCCTTCAAGTGCGCCAGGCTTGGTTTCCGCCCGCTCCATGCCTCCTGCAGCGTGCGCCTTCCCTCTTCAGCACTGCCGTTGGGGTGAGGTTGGTAATGTAGCACGCTGTGTTCACAGCCTTGACCCACAGGCTCCGTGTCAGTTTAGCATCCACGAGCATTGTCCGCGCCATGGTGAGTAGCATCTGGTTTGCAAGCTCCGTGACACTGTTAGACTGTGGTGTGTACGGAGTTGTCGGCTGCCTCAATCCCTTGCTCCTTCATCCACCCTCCGCAACCTGCGTACTCGCTGCCATTGTTGCTGTGTAGTACTATGACCTTGCGGCCAGTCTGCCTCTCCACCTCTGCTACATACTTCTTCAGCCAGTCCAGCACATTGCTTTTACGCTTCAGGAGGTAAACATACATTTTTCTGCTGCAATTGTCAATGTAGGTGACAAAGTACCGCACGCCCCCAATGGTCGGCATCTTCATTGGTCCGCACACATCATTGTCCACGACCTTGAGCAGGTTCTTGGCCCGCCACTGTCCTTCTTTAAACGGCTTGCGTTTCCCATTGCCCGCGATGCAAGGCTTGCACTTGTGCTCTGCGGAATCTACTACTATGTCTGCTGCACTGGTGATGTTGAGGCCACGAACCATGACGCGATTTGCCATCTCCTACACGACTGTGGATGACGACTGCCCCAGCCGCCAATGCCACAGCTGCAGGTATGCTCCCCCGCCTTTAGCAAGGTTGATTATGCAAGCTGGCGGGTCTGCTGCATCTGCTGCCGAGAGAATGACTTTTGTCAAAAAATGTAGAGGCCTCCCTCGCACTTCGCTTCAAGCACAACCTCGCCGCCGTCCATCCGCACAACTGCACCTTTCCTGAGGAAGAGCACTTAATACCCCTTTTCTGTCAAGTGACTCACACTCAAAATATCAGCCAGGCCGGGGACATGTTGCACATTTTGAATAACACACTCCACCATTTCACCATCAACCACCACCTCCACGTCTAAGGCTGCACACCAAATCCGGTTCACGAATCTGAAGCTGGATTCGGATTCGAGAGTCCAAATCCACTGCTGGATCCAGATTCACGAATCCGAATCCAAGATTCGTGAATCCTTGTGAATTCACGGATCTTAGCGAATCCTTAGTTGTGGTCTTTGTCTTGACTGTAGCCAAGACAATACATGGCTGCTTGAAAAAAAAAATGGATGACATCTGGTTCACCTCCCATTTTTTGCATGGGCGATGTGGCAGTGTCCCAATCGCTATGGAACGCAAGCCTGCCAGTGAGGTCGGACTCCTGATTCGCTTGACGGCAGGCTTTGATGACCTGGCTTGTCAGAAGGACTTCAGTGAGGTCATCGCATGGCTGCCAAATCTGCTGCAAGACACAGAATGAATCGCCGCTCGCTCTCTTGAGAAAAACGTGCGAGCGACTGGCAAAAGCCATCTCGCCTGTTTTGTGCATGTGTCAGGCAGTTGACCTGGCACATGCACGATTTGCGGTAGTTGTCGCGGCCGTCAGCTTCCGAAGTTGTGAAACTTCGGAAGTTGAACTTATAAGCATCTTCACTCAACAGTCGGACGTGAGCGGGACTAGATCGATATCTTTCTCTCTCCCTCAATCTCTTTTCCTTCCTGGATTCGTTGGTGGATTCCCGAATCCCCGAATGAGACCGGACCCTGGATCTGGATTCGTGAATCCGGGACCGGATTCGGGATTCGTGAAACAGATTCACGAATCCAAGGACTCGTGTGCAGCCTTATCCACGTCCACATCACCTTGGCCGGCCGTAGGTTCGACCTTGTCGTTGGCCACCACCATGGACTTTGCAGACTTGGTGTAGTTGATAAACCCCGCCTTCCCGACTTGGGTTTGCTCCTCTGCACGTGAGTCAAGGCACCTTTGGTTAGCACCCTTCAGGTCGTGGTTCTTCTTGCCGTTGAGGAGCGCCTTATTTCCTTTGTCACTTTTGCCGCCGGCCTGCGCCTCCTCTGGACACTCCTTGGCCCAATGGCCCTCCTTGAAAAATTTATGGCACGCTCCCCTCTTGGCACCCTTCTTGCTGCCGCCTCTACCTCCCCCTTGCTTGCCGGTGGTGCTGCCACCCTGCATTTTGGTGACCATGGCAGTTGAGGATGAAGAGGTCTTGCCACAGCTGCGACGGTGTACCTTGTTGTGGATGTACTCGGCGACTGCACCATTTGTGAGTTTATCCTCCTCCCAACCTCCCAATACAGTGATGAGAGGGTTCCAACGGTCTGGTAGAGCCATGAGGAGCGCCATTGCATGCATCTTTAATATTCTATCCCACATCATTGCATTGTGAGGTAAGAGACTTGATCTGCTGCATGGCAGAAATGACGTCCTCACCCTCCTCGATCCTCACGGTCAAGAGTCGCTTCATTGCAACGATCATGTTGACTAGGGAACTCTATTGGTGGATGGAGCAGAGCTTCTTTCACACGTCTGCGGCCAAATGACAGCCATGGATATATCTCCGTTGAGATTTGTGCAGCGTTGAGAGTAGGAGCATCAACGCTTCCGTGTTTGCCTTAGTGAAGGCCGTCTTCTCCTCGTCTGTTGCACTCACACCTTGAACCTCTGTGCCCTTCATAAGCTCCAGAAGTCCCTTGTGCACGAGGTGGATCTGAAAATGCGGCCACCACAGCCCAAATCCAGGGCCACCTAAATACTTTTGGATAGACGAGGACTCCGTCTTCTGTGCCATGTGGAACTTCTGCTATGGACAGTCTTAAACTACAACGGCAAAGTCACCAAGAGCGACACACTCGTGTGTTGCGGAAGCCGTGAACGTCTGGGCAGGCAGATCAGGGCTGTGAGCCCATAACCCTTTATCAGGTATGCTGTTCTGGTGTTCTCTGATCCGCCTAAGTGTCCATGGTTGCTTTGTGCAAAGAGAATTCCAAGGGAGATGCGTGATTTGGGTCGCCACAACAAGAAGGGAGCAGAACTCTGGAAGAATGTAAGTTGCGGAAACTGAGAAAGGCTGAAAACCAATAATGGTTCATTATTTTGGTGATACTACATCAGAAATGTATATCCTGTGATCCGAGATTTCTAACGCATCCAAGAACACCCAAAATGGAGCAGTAGAGCCCCTGCTACGGCCGTTGACGTAACCCATGGTGGAGCCGCCCACCATGTCCACGAACTGGAGTGACGGGAGGCGCTCCGACAGTGGCCTGTCAAAGTACCCTTCCTGTCATTCCAATGTGGGGGGAGGCTTGTCCTGATCCAGGAGACCATCCACGTCCCTTCCTTTATGTTCCATGTTCTTTTGGAGCTCATTGAAGTTAAGTTCGGACCACTGGTGGTGAGTTTATACCATCACTGATGACGGAACCCAGATTCCACCCACCTACCACCCGAACTTTGGATGGGGCTTACTCTCTCAATTTTCAACCAAATTGAGCAAATGAAAGCTCAAAAATGCATTGAAAAATCCAGGGAGTCCACATCTGTAATCAGATTATACATATAATGACTCTTTAGTTGTCAAACCAGGAAAACGGAAAACGGCATCGATGGTAGAGGCACGTTTTTACAGCCTTGACCAAACTGAGATCCAAAATGCATCTCTACAGAGAGTTCTCGATAGATTTTCTCTCTCTGTAATAATTTATCAGAGATATCCATTACTTTCCTGTTGTGAACGGCTTTACACTAGGATGAAATTGAGGTGTATAAAGATAAGCTTGTTGAGGTACAGCAAAAACATGTTCTTCATGGACGCCATAATTGTTGCATGAGTATTCATGACTGCAAATGGCATGACCGTGAACTCAAAGTGCCTGTATTGGGTATGATACACCGTTTTCTCAATTTTCTTATCAAATGCACGAATCTTATAATAGCCACTTTGTATGTTGAAAATTCACACTCCTCGGGCTCGGTTGATTTTTTTTTTCAAATCAAGAAAGGAGTAAGCAAATTTTCATCGAAGTGTCATTTACTGCCCTGTAGTCCAAGCAGATGAGCATCTCACCATTCTTCTGCTTTATTAAAAGTGCAAGTGTGGCCTATGGTGACGTGGATGGAATGATTAGCTCCTAAAGGAGCATCTCCTCACGCTAATGTTTCAGCTTGATAAGATTCTTGGTAAGCTCGTGGTCACTCATGCGATAATTCTCCTTGACCATTAGTTTGTTGCTTGGCTTCAAGTCTATGTCATGATCAACACTGCATTGCAGAGATGATTCTGAAGGTAGTTCTTTGGAAACCAAAAACCCTCCAAATCCTCCACAAATGGTACAATCTCCTCCACATCGGCTGTGAGCATCTCGGGTGTTGGGGCCGATGACGTTGTTTTTGTGGCTTTGCCGTTGGAATCTTCCCTGCTTCTTGTGGTTCCATTTAGACCAGCCCTTCTTGTGTTTCTATTGCGGAAACCTTTGCGCCACATTTACAGATGTAAGCTGCGTGCGTTTCCTTGTGCCAGAATAGGAAACATCATCCAAGAATGATTTTCTAGTCACTCATTGGACAAGCTCTTAACACCATTACACCTTGCAGTAGTTTCATTTTCGGTCGGAGTTGCTTACAAATTTTTTGCATGTGCAGTTGTTCATTCATGGTTTTTCCTTCCAGCACATCTGTTTTGGTCTGCAAACCTAGCTTCCAAATCATCTCATACCTAGAAATTTTGGAGAAGCTCCTCGATCCAATAGTGTCGGTACTGTTTTGCGACTTTTACAACCCTTCCGTCGTACTCATGGCACCATCGCCATTAGGTCTTCCTTGTACTCCTCTTCAAACTTTGCAACCTCAGGAACCTCCAACTATGGCAGAATGAGCTGTTCAAATGGTCAATTGTTTGGAGCAGAATTGTGCACCTGACAGGAGGTCTACCATCTAATGTTTTCCTTTTCTGTTTCCTGACTATTCTTTTTTTTTGGTGTAATGTCTCCCCCTTTGGCTACTCTTTCCTTTTTCAATATTCATGTGAGATATGACACTGCTTCCCACAGGTCCATAACATTGGTTGGTTACATTGATCGACGGCGTCAACCTCCATAAGAGATGAGGTCCCTGCTGATTCCAAGTTTCCACCCCCGAAACATGGATGACGGCTTTGAGATCGCGACCCATCTCATTCCCATATGGGAGCTTTGCATTCAGTGTCCCAAAGCAATAAAGTGTTGTGATCAATTGTGGAAAGTCATCTTAGATGCCCAACTCTGTGGTTTTTCCTCAAATTTCATGTTTGAGATTGTTTTTGTAGTTGAAACAGAGTACACATGGACCAATGTCATTGTGATGTTTTCCACACCTTGAACTCCTTGACTTGCAGCAGCTTTGTTGGTGCACACCACCGTACATGTAGCCTGTGCCCAGTACTTTTAAGCAAGTCCAAAAGGAGGATCATGGCTTGCAGCTACGGTTGGACCTTCCAAGTCCTTTCTGTCTCATCTCTCATCTCCAAAGGCATGCAGGTTTGCTTTGAGAATGGTGGCTGCACCATCTCACCCGTGCAGGCCGTGTGCTTGCAAAAGCAAACAAGGAGGACGGACTCTACTGTCTCTATGTCGCATCGGAGAAGGAAGCCGACTCAGTGTTGGTGGTGAGAGAGGGAAAACACGACATCGGCCTGTGGCATCGCCGGCTTGGTCACCTCGGCTTTGGCGCCATCATCTCCATGCAGCAGATGGTCCACGGCCTGGAGCTTAAAGGGGTGAAATAGCAAAGAGCACCAGCCTGTGAGAGCTGCATTGAGGGGAAACAAGCCGGCGCTCCTTTCTTTGGGGAAGGTAAGGGGGCGGCTGAGCTTCTGTCACTCGTTCACTCTGATTTGTGCGGTCCCATGCTATCTCAGTCCTTGTCCGGCAGGTTGTACTTTGTCACATTCATTGATGAAAATTCCAAGAAGACGTGGGTGTCTTTCTTTGCTGGAAAGGAGGAGCGCTTTGATGATTTCAAGGTGTGGATTGCTGCTACACTGAATGAGAGTGGGAGGCAGTTGAAGCTGCTTCGCACCGACGGTGGAGGAGAGTACCTCTCCAACGACTTCCGCAACTTCCTCAAGCATCGCAGGATCAGGCATGACGTCACCGCACTTGGAACACCGCAACTGAATGGCATGGCTGAACGCGTGAATCGCACACTCATGGACCGTGTTCGGAGCACGCTCCAAGACGTGGAGCTCCTACCAACCTTTTGGGCGGAAGCGGTCGACACCGCCGTGTTCCTGAAACACCGGAGCCCTACATGCGGCGTGCCATTGATGACACCGGAGGAGGCATGGACAGGGCACAAGTCAACAGTGACGCACCTGAAATTCTTTGGGTGTGGTGCATTCGTGCACATGCCTGGCGGAAACCGCAACAAGCTGGATGCAAAGTCGGTAAATGCGGCCTTTGTCGGCTACAACACCATGGGATACCACCTCTACAATCTCGCTGCTCGCAAGATCATCTGCAACCGTGACATGGTTGGGCTGGACTTGGAGCCAAATGTCTGCACTTCCACTTGCTCCCACACTCGTACCAGAAGTAGGAGGAGAGCCGGTAGCAGAAGAGGGTGGTGTGGAAGATGGCGGTGATAGCGGCAATGACAAGGAGGTTGAGGAAGCTGAGAAGGAGAAAGCAAGGGAATCTGATGAGGAGGAGCAGCAAAGCAATGCACAGCAGCTGCCACAGAGGTATCCATGCCAGAACCATCGTACAGATGGTCTTGTGGAGCTGCTGAGGCAATCCGAGTGCCTCGCAAGCAAACAGAGGCCGCTGGAGGAGCTGGTAAAACCTGTGTACCATTCCACCACCAACGGAGTCGTCTGACCTCGAGCTTCTCTTCCTCACAGTCACCAATGACCCAGCCACACTCGCCGAAGCCTTGCGCAGCGCCAAAGCGGCAGATTGGCGTGCCGCAGACGAGGAGTATGGTGGGCTCATGAAGAACGGCAACTGGACTCTTGAGGAGGCTCCACGCGGCAGCCGGGTGATTGGGTACCGGTGGATCTTCAGGCGCAAGCGTGGTACGGACGGTAAAGTGCTCAGGTACAAAGCACCGTTGGATGCAAAGGGGTATGCGTAGAATGAGGGTGTAGATTACAATGAGACATTTGCACTTGCTGCAAAAAAAAGTTATCCATCCGAGTGATCCTCGCTCTTGTTGCTGCTATGGACTGGGAGGTGCACCAAATGGATGTGACGTGTGTATTTCTGAATGGTGACCTTGAGGAGGATGTGTACATGAAGCAGCCAGAGGGGTATGTGGTGGAGGGAAATGATTTGGTGTGCAAGCTTGTGAAGGCCCTCTACGGCCTGAAGCAAGCACGGCAAGCATGATACCACAAGATGGATGTGCAGCTGGCTCGCCTTGGTTTTGTGTACAGCGAAGCCGACCATGCAATCTATGGGCGCGTGCAAGAGGCAAGGCAGGTCATCATCTTGCTATATGTTGATGATCTACTCATTGCATCTGACTCCAAGTCTTTTTTGGACAACGTGAAGCAAGCCCTTGCTGCCAGGTTTGACATGAAAGACATGGGAGAGCTCAGCTACCGTACCAAGCAGTATTTGGGAGCCTCATGTACGCAGCAGTTGGCACATGCCTCGACATCAGCCAAGCAGTGGGAGTGCTCAGCATGTTCTGCGGGAATGCGGGCGTGCCGCATTGGGAGGCGGTCAAGCGTGTGCTGCGCCACCTTGAAAGCAGCAGCAGCCTTTGCCTCACATTCAACGGCAACAACAGCCCCATCCTCACCGGCTACAGTGATACAGATTGGAGAGGTGACCTGGACACAAGGAGGTCAACCAGTTGGTTTGTGTTTGTGCTGGAGGGGGGGGGGGGGGGGGGGGGGGGGGTGTAATCGGTTGGAGGAGCAAGAAGCAAGAGTGTGTCGCCCTCTCCTCCACCAAATCGGAGTACATCGCCCTGAGTGAAGCAGTTAAGGAAGCCATTGTTCTGGCAAACCTTGGACAGCAGCAAACCACAGTGACTACAATCTACTGTGACAACATGAGCGCCATTGTTCTGACCAAGAACGCAGAGTTTTACGCCCACACCAAGCACATCGACCTGCAATATCACTTCATCCGTGAACTCGTGGCGAAGCAGGTGGTGCAAATGAAGTTTTTCCCTTCTAGCATGATGCTGGCAGACTTCTTGACCAAGCCGCTGGCAGCGCACCGCTTTCAGCAGCTGAGGGGAAAGTGTGGACTTGTGTGATTTTATTTGTGCAAAGTGGGAGAATGATGGATATGAGGGTGCCAGAAAGTTACAAAAATAGGTTGCTCGATAAATAAAACATGGCATGACAGCCGCATAGAGGATGTTTCACAGGTTCCAACGCACTTTACGGAACTCAATTCAGAGTCGGAGTTGGAGATCATGGGTCGGGTTCAAGTGACGACCTAAGCAATTTGAGCTCAAAAGGCGGCAGGATTACTGGCCAGGACGGCTGAGAGCGGCCTTCAAGGAGAAAAGCCATCTGGAAGACCTCCAAGAGATATCAAGGAAGGTGCAGACCACGATTGTTCGTCATCCAAGTGGTGTGAGGTATAATTCTCATGTGTGACGAGGTGACTGCCGCTTATCCCGCTAGGCTAGGAGAGTGCTGGAGGGTGGACTTTGACAGAGTGTAACTCAATGCTCCCTTGGCCAAATGAGGCATACAAGGGCTTGTTAGAAAGCTGTGAAATAGTAATTTCTCACTGAAGAGTTGATTCAGACATTCCCATTCTCTGCAAACCTACATACGCTTCCATAATTTCTTTCTGTGCAACGTGCAACTCCCTCTCACAAACAGTTGGTCCTGCCTAGGCGGCTCTTGGTGAGCCTGATCACCTCCCTAAGGGCTGCCCCATTTTTCATCACGTTGCAGGGATGATTCTGAAGGTAGCTCTTTGGAAACAAAAAGACCCTCAAAATCCTCCACAAATGGTACAGTCTCCTCCACATCGGCTGTGAGCTTCTTGGGTGTTGGGGCCGATGACGTTGTTCTTGCGGCTTTGCCGTTGGAATCTTTTCTGTTTCCCTTGGTTCCATGTAGACCAGCCCTTCTTGTGTTTCTATTGCAGGAACCGTTGGGCCAGATTCACAGATATAAGCTGCGTGGGTTTGCTTGTGCCAGAACAGGAAACATCATCCAAGAATGATTTTCTTGTCACTCATTGGACAAGCTCTCAACACCGTTAAATCTTGGACTAGTTTCATTTTTGGTCGGAGTGGTTTGAAAATTTTTTACATGTGCAGTTGTTCATTGGTGGTTTTTCCTTCCAGCACATCTGTTTTGAAAAAAATTGAGTAGCTCCTTGATCAAATAGTGTCGGTACTGTTTTCCGACTTTTACAACCCTTCTGTTGTACTCGTGGCACCATCGCCATTAGGTCTTCCTTGTAATCCTCTTCAAACTTTGCAACCTCAGGAACCTCCAACTATGGCATTATGAGCTGTTGAAATGGTCGATTTCTCGGAGCGGAATTTTCGCACCCGACAGGAGGTTTGCCATCTAATTTTGTCCTTTTTCTGTTTCCTGAATATTCATTTTTGGGTGTAATATCTTCCCCTTGGCTACTCTTTCCTTTTCCAACATTCATGTGAGATATGAAACTGCTTCTCACAGTTCCATAACAGTGGTTGCTCACATTGATCGACAGCGTCAACCTCCATAAGAGATGAGGTCCCTGCTGATTGCAAGTTTGCACCCCCAAAACATGGATGACGGCTTTGAGATCGCGACCCATTTCATTTGCATATGGGAGGTTTGTCTTCAGTGTGCCGAAGCAATAACATGTTGTGATCACTTGTGAAAAATCATCCTGGATGCCCAACTCTGTGGTTTTTCCTCAAATGTCACGTGTGAGATTGTTTTTGTAGTTGAAACAGAGTATACATGGACCAATGTCATTGTGATGTTTCCCACACCTTGAAATCCTTGTCTTGCACCAGCTTCGTTGGTGTACACCACTGTACATGTAGCATGTGCCCAGTACTTTTAAGCAAGTCCAAAAGGAGGATCACGGCTTGCAGCTGCGGTTCGACCTTCCAGCCGGTGGCTACGCACTTGGCCACAAGGGACTCGATCTGTTGCAGGATGATGTTGTTTTGCCTTCGTGCGCTCCGAGGGTGGTGAATCGCATTGAAACGAAGAGCTGATTTGCGAGGTTGTTAGACTGATAGATGGTGCAGAGTTTCTTCCAGGCCACTTTGGCCTCTGTGCATCCTTGGATGTGTGTTTGCTGCGTTAAAAGAATGGCCGACACCAACAGCGCAAGCGCCTATTTGTTGCGCATCTTGTACTTCTCCATTTCCTCTGGCTTTGCAGTGTATGGAGGAGACTTTTTGGCACCCTTGATGAGCTCAAGCAGCCCCTTGTCATCAAGGGGCTGCTTGAATTGGTGTGCACTCAATTGGTAAGTGCGGAGTACTTACCAATTGAGTAANTATGAAAAACTGCCACCTCATCAAGGGAGAAGCCCGTCTGGAGCTCCTGGTGCTCTCTTGCTTTGTCATCATGACGGGCCGCGGGAGCGTGACTGTACGAAGAGCTAGGGTCTGTCTAGGGCCGTTGGCTCATAACCTTTTTTTGGCTCTACTGGGTGTGGATGCACCCTGATGGATGCCTAGCCCTCTTTGTTACACGCTACCACTGTTTCATGCGCATTAGGAGAAACAATGGTGAAGAGTGTGGAGCACGAGGATCACAGTCAACAGTGGGGATGGAAAGAGAAACAATAATATCTGGGCAATCTAGGCCTCTTTTGACCGTGTTTTGAGTAAGATGACAAAATATTCATATATCATGTCTCCTCAGCTTTCCAATGCATTCAATCACGTCCAAATCGGAGCACTACAGCCCCTGCTATGGCCGTCAAAGTAACCCATGGTGGAGCTGCCCACCATGTGCTGAACGCTAGGCCAAGGGAGGTGCATTGAAACGTGTTTCCTGGCCTAGAAATCAAGGCAGGGTCCCTGTTGCAAAAGAAGTACTTCGCGGGTCCTTCCCTTTCCCTTGGGTGCCTTTGGAGCCTGTGGAGTTCAACTTGGACCGTAGCGGCGAATTACCCATCGCCAGCGGCGGTGGGTCATTCCCCACCAGTAGTACCAGAGTACGTCACTGTTGCACCCGGACTTTGGGTAAGGCTAACTTTCTGCTCACTCAACCAAATCCACTGACTCAAAGCTCAATCCTGCATGGCAAAATCCAAATGAGCACACAGATGATGCATCCACATGCTCCACATCTGTTACCAAAGAAATCCGCTGAATGACACTCATGGCAGGGGGCACAACCAACAGGTGCAATCAATGCTCTGCTATCAGGCTCCAAGATAGTGCAGTCAGACCCACAATGCAACAACACAAGTGCAATAAACGCACTCTACACAGAGTTAGATTCTTCTTGGTGGTTTTCGGACATGGAGTTGTGCAAAGTCTTTCTACCGTACATGCCACTTTCATTCTGGTACCAAGGCCTAAAAGGCTTAGATCATAAAACAGTGTGTGCCGCATGCGTAAGCTACTCCACATACCACTCGTAAGGCGGCGACCAATATCTGTGCAGCACGACTGAGCACTGTGGTCAGGTGGGCTTAGACCTGACTGGGCTTCCAACATGAGGCGATGTGAGAGATCCTGGTGGGGACCGTGTGGACAAGCAGTCTGTGGTCATGACTCACTGTGTTTCTTTGATCGCCACATGAACTGTGGAATGAAGACATAGCCAGAAATACTGGACTCAGGAATGCCGGTGACAGTCTGAAAACATACCCAGGAATGTTGGACTAAGGAATATTGCTTCGAATCGTGCCCACATACCACAATGCATCAAACGTGATAGTCTCGGGACAAGGGGTCAAGGAATCATAAACAAAGTACATGAGAAAAATGGGTGAACGATGAGCTCACACAGGTCTTAAGAAACATTCAATGGCTTATAAGGGTCGGATTATGAATCCACTCCCGCACACTAATGCACACACAAAAAAAAATCTAAGGGCTGGACACCCTCCTCTCAACGAACTCACAAACACAGCCTGCGAGACAAACAAGACCACCATAGATCTGAATGGGGTAGCAACAGCATAGCCGCAGCTAAAACCGTACACTCTCCTTGCCACTGAACCAGAAGGAGACTGCAAGAGAAAAGGAAGTGAGGATTATAGCTTCAGCTGCCAGCCACTGAAGCTATGGTGAAGCAGCGCAAACTTGATGGACTACGGTAGTCAATGGGGTAGTCCGACTACCCCATTGGTTGCACCTTGCACTAATGGATGCAAAGGATGAGAGCAAGGCCGTTGAGATGTGTGCATGTAGTGTTGCCAAAGACTTGGCGTCTTTCTCTTCTTCCAACTTCCGTTTGGCGCACTGCATGTGTTTTTTTGGTTTTGCACTAACAGAACACTCCATTGCCATCTTTGCAAAACAGGCACATAACAATGCACCAACTTCACACATACCCATAAATGTCCAAGATATCTGTAGAAGACAATGAACGAAATGTAAAAGCTGGTCTAAAACCACCACGTTGAATGAGAAGGAGCCACAAGCAGCCCTAGTGACATCCGCACACACATTGACATTCAGGTTAGCGACGTCTCCATGAGTATGTTGTCTGATTGAACCAACACCCACCGCTGAATGTCACATTTGGTTTTTCTTTGCACGATAGTTTGGTGGACTCAAGGATTTCTCAAGCAGCCATCTCCACAACATGTCACTTCTGTCTGTTGCGGGTCGGAAAGAAAGCAGCCTCTACAGGTTTCAGACATGCCAGAGGTCAGGGAAATCATGCTTATTAAGATCAAGTACAGAAACAGGAACAAGCAAAGTGCAGACAGAGATGATCCAGATGCAATGACCACAGAGGGGTTCAGGCCCAGACTTGAGTCGACCGCAAACAGCCGCTCGGGCTGCAAATAACCGGTTAGGCACCGGTGGCAGACGACTCGCTGGTCCTACGCCCCCTTGGCTGGCTCTCCTTCTCTGCTGCTGCTCTCCTTGCCTGGTTCCTACCGCTAAACGTAACTGAACGCTCCACTGCCACTCTCTCCTGCATGCCACCATTATCTGTCTTCCTCTCCAACTGAGCACTCGCCACCACTCTGCCTACTTCCAAATAGCTGGTGGCAAGACGGTTCCGTCCAACGCCACGGACTGGTTGCCTCCCTGGCTTGCTCATTCCTGCCCCCACCACCCCTTTCTTACTCTCCACTCCTACTTTCGAGTGCAACTGCACACTTGCAAGGGCCTTCTCATTCTGTTGACGAATAACCTCCGCAATGCGCCTCTCCTCCTCGTCCTGAGGAGGCATGCCGCACAGAGGGTTGACGGTCACATTGGGGCCGAGCTCAGTCATCTTCCTCCTCACAATCTCTCTGCACTGCGCCATCAGCTCCTCCACCATGTAGCAACGATCATCCTTCGTCAGAATGAGACTGCATGCTGGTTGGCCTGAGCGCGTGATCTTCTTCTCATCCGCAAGACGAGGGTTGCTTTCCTTCTTACCATCCACAAAGCGATGGCAGCCGATGCCAACAGGGCGGCGAGGAGGAAGTAGCGGCCGCTGCTCCTGTTGAGGCTGCTCGAGCTTCAAGTCGTCTACTTTCTCCAACTGCAGCTCATAGGTTTTCCGCTCACCCTTCTCTTGCTCGCACTTGTCACGCTCCACCAAACAGGCCTGCTCCTCGCGATCCTTTTGCTGCTGTTGCAGCTGCTGCTGCAACGCCGCAATCCTGCCGGCCATGTGCGCGTTGGCAGATAGAAGCTCCGCAATGCGAGTGGTCTGGGCTTCAGCCGTTGCAGCCAGCGTCGCGTTGGCAAGCTTTAGCTGTGTGATCTCGGCCGCGTTGGCCTCAGCCGCACAAGAGAGGCCGGCGTTGGCTGCTTCAAGCTCCGCGATCTTGCGGGTCACTACATCCGTGGTTTGCTCCACTACCTCCACATCAGCTTCGGTGGCGTGTATGGTGGTAGAAGTGGGAGCTTCGGTTCCATCAAAGTTGTCAACTGGCTGATGCTGCTTCTCAGACTCCTGCTGTTCCTTGTGCTGTTCCTCAACCTCAACATCTTTGTCATGGTTCTGCTGCTGCTCGCCTGCATCCTGCTGCGCAAGAAGCTGTTTGGCGTTGGTGGCCACACGAGCACGAGCTCGTAGCCTGGCCAGCAGCAGCACTGCCCCGCATGAGAGACCGGCGAGGGCGACGGTGAGGCGGACGCTTGAAGCGGAAACGGTCGTCATGGCTTGCTGGCTGTTTGTGTGAGAGGTGTGTAGGGCACTGAGCGACCGTCGTTGCTGAGCACTAGAAGAGCGATAGAGTAGAGTGAGGAAAGCTGCGAAGATGGATGTCTCACGAGAGGCCCACAGATCCGATGATGCTGTGCGCTGTCTCACCGCAGCGATGAGCGCCAATCAGTTGGCTAGCCGTGACTGCTCTCTCTGTCCCGCGTCTGTTGGCGGCAGAGTCGGTCCAAGTTGGACCTCTGCTGTAGCAGCAGCAGAACTAAGCAGCAGAACTGCTGCGACGCTGCTTTGGTGCTGCTGCCGTCGTCAGAGTGTCACGCCTTGGTCTGCTTGCGAGTGGCTGCGAAGCAAAGGCATGCGGTGTGGTGGAGAAAAATGCAAAAATAGCGCCCTTTTGAAAGTAGCACGCAAAATTGGCGCCCCCCCAATGTGAGCACGCATAATTGGCGCTCCCCCAAAGCGAGCACGCAAAGATGGCGCCCCCCCAAAGCGAGCACGCAAGCATGGACCCCTCCTAGAATAGCACGCAAAAATGGCGCCCTGCAAAAATGGCACCCCGCTAACTAGCACGCAGAAATAGCACCCCCCC
>SZWC01004467.1:40975-88975 GCA_023375785.1 Penium margaritaceum | reverse complement strand
AAAGCGGGGCAGATCGCCTTCGAAGGCGATCTGCCCCGCTTTCGCCTCCCCCACCCTCTCCCACTCCCAGTTGGCTTCGATGAGAGAAAAAAGAAAGAAAAAAAAGCGGAGCAGATAACATTCGACGTGACGGCAAAAAATAGAAAGAAAAAAAAGGCCTTCGACGCCATGGGGAAAAAAAAAGGTATGAATGGACATCGTAGGGTCCTCTTTTGTCACGAGTCATGATCACTTTCTTTCGCTAGTGAATTCCATTCTGTCCAAATATTGCAATGTTTTTGCATGAGAGAAATCGGGAGGAAAAATGGACAGGAAAAATATCAATCGCAAATTTGGGTCGCTGATGTGGCGTCGCCGGAGTGGGGGTGCTATTTTTGCGTGCTAGTTAGCGGGGTGCCATTTTTGCAGGGCGCCATTTTTGCGTGCTATCTTAGGAGGGGTCCATGTTTGCGTGCTCGCTTTGGTGGGGCGCCATCTTTGCGTGCTCGCTTTGGGGGGGCGCCAATTTTGCGTGCTCACGTTGGGTGGGCGCCAATTTTGCGTGCTACTTTCAAAGGGGCGCCATTTTTGCATTTTTCTCCGGTGTGGTGCTGCCGCCGACGAGCGAAAGCGCGAGCGGAAATGTCGGACAACGCCGAGGAGGCATCATGCGGCCAACGCGTGGATGCGTTTGGGAAAAAATGAGGAAAACGCAATTGTAGGAGGGTTTCCAAAAGGGCACTAAAAAACATCAGATTTCTGGCCAGGCTTACCAAAATGTCAAATTTCTGGCGGGGCATGCAAAAGTCAACTTTTCTGAGGGACATGCAAAAATGTCCAGCTTTTTGTGGGCCACGCAAGAATGTCACATTTTTGGAGGGGCACACGGAAATGTCGAAAAACAATCCTGTCACTTTGCGGAGGGGCACACAAAAATGTCAAGTTCGTTATGGTTGCGCCACCTCATCACGATGTAAATTTTTCCTAATATTCAGCACTTTTTTTACTTTCTGTCGCATTAAGAAATAGAAAGCTGATCCTTTTGCGAAGATAGAAGTAAGCACTTGAAAATTCTCACACGAAGAAACAAGATCCAAACTTTAGTCCTATTCTTTGTCACTCCCTTGAACATGCTCTAGTGGAAATTGGCTACTCTTTCCTTTTTTCTGAAAACACAAAAATAGCATGGTTTCTAAAAGGGCACACAAAACTGTCACATTTCAAATGTGCACACAATAATGTCACCTTTTACAAAGAGACACAAAATTTTGGTTTTCACGCATCTCTCATAGTACTCTGTTGTGTCCTCGTGGCTTGTGTACATCGGCGTGCAGATGACAGAAAGCGAAACTCGACGCTACTGGAGTGTCGCTCGGTAAAGCCGACGCGCACTGAGGCGCACGCACTGTTAGCTGGAGTCACCTCCCTCCGGCGATGCGCTCACCTCCATCGGCGGCCTCCTCGGCGGTCGGGCCGCCGGCGGTCACCGTCACTGCAGATGCTGTTTCCACGCACCCACCTCTGTTTCTGGTTGTGGCATTACGTCTGCAGCGTCATGCTGTGCCTCGGGTCCATGTCTCTTGCCGTGTGGCCGTGTTTGGCGTAACTGACTGTCATAGGCACTGCCCAGGTTCGGGCAGCCATAACTCTTTGCTGCTATTTTCCTAGCTAATTCTGACCACAACACAACGTTGGCAGCGTCCGTGTTATGGTATGATCCAATCTTCAGGCAAAACAGACAACGCCCAGGTTTTGGGCTGTCGGGCGTCTGGCAGGGCTCACCGAGAAAACCGTGCCTGCCACAAAATAGGTCTAGGACAGTTTTCTGACCAGCTGGTTAGCTGAGTAACAAGTCCTACACTAGTGGGGGGAAGGTAGGACTTGGAGGGATCTCCCATTGTTGCTCATTCTTCATTGTTAATCAATAACTTTCACTTTCCAGCTGTTTTCTGGCACTAACACTGGCGTGCGCTTTTCCGAGTAACAAACCCAGAGCTTCCGAACGTAGTCTCTATAGCAACAGACTGAGGGCGCAGCAGACTGAAGCAACAAGCGTGGAAGCCCGCACGCTGCATCAACAACGCTGCTGCCCCAACCTGCTACTTAGTAATTTTGTCTTGGCATCAGAGCCACAGCGTAGCGCCAGCAGAAGACTGACGAACAGGTGTCAGACAACGCCGGCGGGCCCCCATACGTACCAGTGCAGGGGAAATGCTGCCGGATTTTTTTCGGCAGCATTGATCCGCCTGGTGGCGGCGACGAAAATTTTCCCACGGCCACTGGGCCAGGGAAAACGTTGTCGGATTTTTCTGACAGCACTAATCCCCACGCTTGACGCGAGGAGGTGAGCGGTAGGCCACGTCAGGCGCTCGCTGGCAACGACGCACGCAAAAAGGCCTCCAGGTGTGATTGACAGCAGTAGCCAGCAGCCAGCAACAGTAGCACATTACAGCATCTGGCTGCGGCGGCAGCTTGAAGCAGCAGCAGCCCGCAACAGCAGTAGAAGCCCGCAGTAGCAACAACGGCAGCGAGCAGCAGCCGGCAGCAGCAACAGCTCGCAGTAGTAGCACCCGGCAGTAGCAGCAGCAATAGTAGCGGCAGCAGCGACAGCTAGAGCAGCAACAGCCGCAGCTACGTGAAGCCCGCTACTCACTACGAGCAGCAAGCTGTTGACAGTGAGCTTGCTGGTCGGAGTAAGCAACGAGCAGCGAGCTCGCTGCTCGCGGCTCGTCGCTTGCAGTGAGCAGCGAGGTCGCAGCGATGAGCAAGAGGAAAAGGAAAAAAAAGGGTTCCCCACAGCCGTAGTAGTAGCAGCTGCAGCAGCAGTAGTAGCAGCAACATCAGCAACAGCACCACGAGCAGCACTAGCAGTAACAACGGCAGTTGCAGTAGCAGCAGCTGTAGCAGTAGTAGCAACAGAAATAGCAATAGCAGCAGCAGCAGCAGTAGTAGCAACAACGGCAGGAGCAGCATCAGCGGCTGCAGCCCCACAGCAGCGGCTACATCAACCGTTGCTGACGTCAGTGGTCGTCTACTGATGTCACTGCTGATATCACCAACAACACAAAAAAAACAAAAGGGGGTAGTAGGACTCTTACAACAAAAAAGAAGGGGGCAGTTGCACTCCTCTGCAGACGTCAGTCATCCTAGGCTGACGTCACTGCTGACATCAGCTTCACTCAACCAAAAAAAACAACATAGCAAACGAAAGGGGAAGAGACGCACCATAAGGCACCATGACTAACAGCCCCTCTGAGGAGGGGTCCTCCTCTACTGGGGGGACCCCCAGCTGCCCTTTCCTACAGCTATTGCAGCAGCTGCAGCAGTAGCAGCAGCAGCAGTAGCAGTAGCAGCAGCAGTAGTAGTGGCAGTAGTAGCAAGAGCAGCAGTAGCAGTAGCACCAACAGCGTCAGCAGTAGCAGCAACAGCAGTAGTAGCAGCAGCAGCAACCCTCTGTCATCGCTGTTGCCAACCTTGACCCTTTGGTTGCTCTTCAGCAAGAGCTCGCCGCCTTGATGCAGCAGCTTGTAGCGCTACAGCCATTGGCCTCCCAGTCAGCCACCAGTCTGCTGCCACCATTCATCCCTGTCGGGCAAGCCAGCCCCGCTGTGTCTACTGTTACGCATTAATTGGCGTAGTAGCAGACTCAGCGCCAACAGCCGACGGTGACCTCTGTCCTTGGCCCCAACCTGGGCGTCGGCCGCAGGCAGAAGGACTCTGAGACACCGCCCCCACCACTTCAAGCCGGCGAGCAGTTTCGAAGTTGGAAGCTCAGCTTCCGGATATGGGCATAGGGTGAGGGCCTGTGGGCATACTACACCCTCCCTTCTGACCCCACCCAGGCCAACCAGTTGTATGACGCTGGTCGCACCGTCCATGCTCTAGTCCTAGTCGCCCCTCCATCCTCCCGCCTGGCCCTTGAACCTTTCCTTGCCGACTTCACAGCTGGCGCCACCCCAGACCTTGCAGCCGCGTGGCACGTCCTCATCTGGCCCCATCGCCTGTCCAGTGACGCGGAGACCAGCCGCCTGCTTCGGGAGTTCAACTCCCTGAACATGGGGGAGACCGAGACGGTCACAGCCTACTGGCAGCGGGCGGAGGACATCCTTCGTCGTCTCGACAGATCTACCATCAAGCTCTGCTCCACTAGTGCGTATACGAACGTCCTCGTGCACTACCCCCAAGACGTCCTCTCCACCATGGCGGCCCAAGGCACCCTCATGCCTTGGGCATACGAGCTCTTCCTCCGCAATGAGGAAGCTCGTCTAGAGTCCCAGCTCCAGCGCACAGAGGCTCTTGCATCCCTTGCCGTTGCCATCCCTGCCGTCGCCTCTGTGGCCGTCGCTTCCCCCGCCGTAGCTACCTCATCGTCTTCGGGAAAGAAGAAGAAAAGCCGAAACAAGAAAGGCAAGGGTCCCCCACAATAGCAGCAGTAGCAGTCGTCGACCGGGTCTAGCGGTGGTGCCTCGGTTTGCCACAACTGTGGCTAGCCCGGGCACGGATGGTACATGTGCCCTCTCCTGACGAACGAGGCGCGCGTCATCGCCACCATGCATCGCCAGCGGGAGCGCTGTCTTGCCTCTGCCGCCATCGCTACCGCCAGCCCTGACACCTCCACCTCATCCAGCAGCTCCGCCACTATGACAGCTCCGCCATTCCAGCAGACACCTGCGCCACAGCAGTACTACCCACAGGTGTCGGCACCTCGACTGCCGTCACCGGCGCTCTCTCTCCCTTACCCGGGCTTCGGTGCTGTCACTCCACACTAGGCCTACACTCTAGCATCGTCTTCCCATGAGTGTTAGCTGAAGTACTTCATCGCGCTCCAGCTCGGCCTGAGCGCCCTCCTCCCCAAGGAAGTGCAAGTTGCATCACCTTCTGCTCTCCTACCCAACCTTGCTTGACTCACACTGAACTAAAGTCATGTCTCGTTTCCTCGTCTGTCTCGTCCTCTCCCATGGTCTCCTCAACCCCCTCCTATGACAACGTTGTGTGGCTTGATGATTTGCAGTCTCGGTTCGCGCCTCCTTCCACTACGTCCGCGTCCCTTGCTTGCTGCCATGTGACCGTTTGCGATCTGGCGACCCCGGTCCAGGACTACGCTGAGACGTGGATCATCGACTCCGGGGCCACGCATCACATGACGGCCTCTCGTGAACCCTTCAGTATGCGCAGTCCTGACGACGATATCTCCGGGGTCCGGACGGGCTCCGGACAGGTGTTGCCTGTCCGTGGTGTCGGCGTCGTTCGTTTCTGTGGTCCTGCCGGTGATGTCTTTTTGACCGATGTCCTCTTCGTCCTTGGTCTCGAGCTCAGCCTTTTGTCCGTCACTACCCTTAACCGCATGAGCATGGACGTTGTGCACTCGGGTGGTGTTGGCACTATGTCGTTGCGTTCGTCTGGTCTCGTCGTACTCCACGCCACCTCCTGTGGCAACCTGTGGCATGTGCCTCGTCTCTCCTCCTCCCCTTCCGTCTCCTCAACGTCGACTCTGCGACCGTAGACAGCATACTCCGCACTCAGCCGGCAAAGGGCATTAACCTAGAAACCTTCTCCCTCCCGTGCCCTATTGAGTACATTGATTGCGCTCAAGGGAAGATGCACCGGTCCACATACCCTCTGTCTTCCTCCCGTGCGTCCGCCTCTCTTGACCTGGTCCACTCAAACATCAGGGGCCCTCTCCCCACCGAGTCCGTCAGTGAGCACGGCCGCTACGTCCTCACCCTCACTGACGACTACTCTCGCTACCGTTGGGTCTTCTACCTTTGGCAGAAGAGCTTCTGCCTTCAGCAGAAGAGCGATGTCGCCCGAGTCATCCAGGACTGGCTTGTCCTTGTGGATCATGAGTGTGGCAGCTCTCTTTGCCGCTTTCACTTCGATCGCGGTGGTGAATACTTGGGTGAGGCCAATGCCTTTCTTGCCTCACGCGGGATCCACCATGAGATATCCGCGCCCTACATGCTCGCACGGAACATTGTCTCCGAACGATGGAACCGTACCATGGCGGACGCCATCCGTACGATGCGGGTCGAGTCCAGTCTCTCCGATGGCTTCTACTTTGAAGCCATGACCTACATGACCTGGGTATGGAACCGGATTCCCCACGGTTCCCTTCCCCGCCAGTCCATGTCATACCAGCATTGGTGCGGTCAGCGAGCTGACCTCCGCCCGGCTCGTGTCTGGGGTTGCCTGGCCTTTGTGTGGCTGCCCGCCCCGTAAGAGGGCGGCAAGCTCGCCCCCCTGCAAACGTCCTTGCACCTTTCTCGGTGTCTCTCGTTAGTCCAAGACCTAGCGCTTCTAGAATCCCTCCTAGCACTGCATCGTTGAGTCCCGGGATGCCCTCTTCTTCGAGGACCTGTTTCCTCACGACCTCATTCGCTCCGGCTCGTCTGTGTCTATCCCATCGCGTGGGGGAGTGGTGAGTCCGTCCTCCGTCTTGCCGCTTCCGGGTGACACATCCCTCAGTCCCTCTCAGCCGACAACCCCAGTCGTGCCCACTGGTCTCTCTGAGCCGGCAGCCCCCGTCGCGTCTGATGGTCCCTCTGGTTCAACAGTCCAAGTCGTGTCCGCTGGTCCATCCGGGCCGGCAGCCCTAGTTGTGTGCGCTGGTCCCTCTGGGCCGGGAGTCCCAGATGCGTCCGCTGGTCCCTCCGGGCCGACAGCCCTAGTCGTCTCTGCTGGTCCCTGTGGGCCGGTAGTCCCAGACGCGTCCGATGGTCCCTTGGAGCCGGCAGTCCCAGGCGCGTCCGCCGGTCCCTCCAGACCGGCAGACCCAGTCGCGTTCGCTGGTTCCTCCGGGCCGGCAGCCCCAGTCGCTTCCTCCAGTCCCTCTGGACCGGTAGCCATGGTCGCGACCGCTGGTCCCTCTGGACCGGCAGCCCCAGTTGCGTCTGCTGGCCCCTCCAGGCCAACAACTCCAATTGTGTCCACTGGCCCCTCCGAGCCCGAAGCTCCAGTCGCGTCCGCTGGCCCATCCGGGCCAGCTGCCCCGGTTGCATCCGCTGGCCCCTTCGGGCCAGCAACCCCGTCTGCCTCCATCGGTCCATCGGACTCAGTGCCATCTCCTTCCCTGCCACACTACACACGTGGCCTAGGCGGCAGCCTACGACCCTTACGGTTGGTGAGCGCGTAGACTGTCACACCGCGCTCCGTGGCGCCTCGACCCCCCGTGGCTCCATGTGTCTCGTACACTCCAATCCGTCGTGAGTGGGGACCGTCGCACCAAGGCCCTCGGCTTGACCACCTCGACCATCATTGCAGAATTGCACCCGGGCTCCTCAACGGGCTACGCCATGCTTCATCACGAGCATCTGCACGCTGTCGTGGCTACACTCGTGCGCATCCCCCCTGGGGCTCAAGATGCACACACTCTCTCGGTCCGCTCCACAACACGTCTGGAGGACCCCGCCACCCTGCGCGAGGTACGAGCCTCTCCTCAGGCCGTACACTAGGACGTTGCCTGTGCCGATGACCTTGCTCCTATCCGACAGCACCATGTGTACGACCTCGTCGACCTTCCTCCAAGTTGGAAGGCCAGCGGCGCCAAGTGGGTCTTTCGGCGCAAGTGGAAGCCCGACGGGTCCTTGGACAAGTACAAGGACCGCCTGATAGCCAAGGGGTTTGCCAAGATTCCTGGGGCCGACTACGACCAGATCTTTGCCCCAATTGGCCGGTTCTCCACTAGCCGGGCTCTCTTCAGCCTGGTCGCCCAGCATGGGTGGGAGCTGCATTAGATGGATGTGAGCAACAATTTTCTCCATGGTTCACTGGAGGGTGAGGAGCTGTACATGGTGTAGGCCCCAGCCTTCGACGATGGCACTGCGAGAGTCTGACGACTGCGTAAGGCCCTCTATGGCCTGAAGCAATCGCCTTGGTGTTGGAACCAAGAAATCAACAGCACACTCCTCTGAGGAGGACTCCAGCGCAGCACCGCTGACCCCGCATTGTTTGTCAGTCCGCGAGGCCAGACTTTTACCGCTTTTCCGATTTACGTCGATGATCTCCTCATCGCATTGCCAGACACGGCGGCCATCCAGCGTGTCAAGGATTTCCTGCACGTTGCCTACTAGATGAAGGATTTTGGATCTGCCAGAGTCTTCTTGCGCATGGAGCTCGAGCATGATTGCTCCCAGGGCGTCCTTCACATCCACCAAGCCACCTATGTGCAGACTCTCTCCACCCGCTTTGCAAAGGACCTGCCACTCGTGCCGAGCGCATCCCCATCCATGTCACACAATGGCCAGGTGAAGCTGAGGAGTCTTGACCCAGCTGTTGTGGGGGAGCCAGTTGACGTAACCACATACCTGCGAGTCATCGGGTTACTGATGTTCTCAGCGACGACGACGCGCCTAGACATCGCGTAAACCGTCGTCCTCCTAGCCCAATTTTCTCAGGAGCCATGTCACCTCCACTACGAGGCCGCGATTAGAGTACTGCGTAACGTCGTCTCGACTCCTCGACGATGTCTCATGTTCCGCCGTCAGCTGTCTGTTGTCGCGGTGGGCTATACTGACAGTGAGTGGGCCGACAGTCCGGACGATAAGAGTCGCACAGGCTGGATCTTTCTGATCGGCGGCACAGCTGTGTCTTGGCGTACCGGCAAGAAGGGGTGCATTGCACGCAGCACTGCTAAGGCTGAGTACAGGTCTCTATGCTCAGGCGCGTGTGAGAGTGTGTGGTTGCGTCGTCTGTTGTCCGAGTTGCGTCAGCGTGTCGCATCCATCACGTTGCATTGTGACAATGAGAGTGCCATGGCAATCGCCGACAATGATGGCATGCATCAATGTTGAGTATCACTATGTGCATACGTTGTTGCATGACGGCAATATCAGCATTGTATGGGTTGAAACAGCACGGCAGTTGGCTGACTTCTTGACCAAGGCACTGAAGCGTGACTCGTTCAAGAAGGCGATGAGTTCGGTCGGCTTGCCTCCGTGAGTAGCTCTTTGTGTCCCTGCTTACGTCTTTGTGTAGCCTGGGGGAGTCTGGCCGTTGACTGTGTCTCTGCCCGGACATGTGCACTACGCCTGTGAGTCATGGGGGAGTGTTGGTTTTCGCGCATCCCTCACTATACTCTGTTGTGTCCTCCCGGCTTGTGTACATCGGCGTGTAGATGACTGACGGCGAGACTCAACACTTCTGGAGTATCGCTCGATGGAGCCAAAGCGCACTAAGACCCACGCACCGTTTGCTGGAGCCGCCTCCATCCGGCGATGCGCTCAGCTCCATCGGCAGGCCTCCTCGGCGGTTGGGCCGCCAGCGGTCACCGCAACTGCAAATGCTGTTTCCATGCACCCAGCTCTGTTTCTGGGTGTGGCATTGCGTCTGAAGCGCCATGCTGTGTTGGCCTGAGGGTGAGTGTGCACCCTGGAGGGTCCCTAGCAGTGGCTGGTTCACACCATCAACTCTTTTTGGAGAGACTGAAACTGTGGAGGCAACTAGTTCCAAGGATGGCAGAAAACTGGTCAGAAATTGAGGCAATAGTTTTGGCCTGAATTGACTGGGAATGTACCCTTGATCAAGGGTCAAAAGCAGTGGAATTTTACAGCCACTGATTTAAGCTTTCTAAAACACCAAAACATGCCAGATTTGAAGTTTCCGAGCAGATTCTATGGCTTCTAGAGTGTCTATTGGTAGGCTGTCCTTTTTCCCACCTAGGAAGGCATCCGTGCCCTCCTCTAGAAGCTTCCTAGATTCCTCAGCTTGCTTCTAGTAGGAGGGAAGGTGTCCAGAAGACCAAGACACCTCTAGATGCCTTGTAGGACAAGTCACCCCATCTAGAAGGTGTGCCACCTTCCTGGACCCTCACCTGGCCTTCTAGAAACTTAAAGAGGAACTCTAGAGGTTGAGCTAGCTTCCTAGCATCTATTTTCCACCTCCCTTGAGGCAGGGCAGAATTTCATCTTGTGGGACTTGAACCTGGGCCCCTGCCTCTAGAGGTAGACACCATTAACCACTAAGCCACTAAGGCTTGTCTTTTTGGTGTTCATTTTTGGAGTCACTCCTGCCATGGTGAGGAGCATCACTCCAACAATCTCCCCCTTGCGCGTCACACATGGCAGTTTTCCATGCTCAGCCTGCAACTCAAGAGGCTTGGGAAAGCCCAAGCTCCATACAAGTAGCATCATGCCTTTCCTTGGGTTGCGCCTTTGTCATGGCATCAGCAATCATGTGCTTTGTGCCGCAGTGCACAAGCACCACATCACCCTTTGCAACGAGGTCTCGTGTAAAGTGATGCCGGATCTCTATGTGCTTGGTCCTCCGGTGTAGCACAGGGCTCTTGGTTAGGCTGATGGCACTCATGTTGTCAACATTGAGTGCCGTTGGCTTCTTTTGCGGCACCCCAATCTCCTTGAGCAATCGTTGCAGCCATAGTGCCTCCTTTGTAGCTTCCGCAAGCGCAATATACTCCGCCTCAGTTCTAGATAGAGCCACATTGTCTTACATCGGCTTGCCCAAGACACGGTTGCACCACCAAGGAGAAAAACATAGCCTGATGTTGACTTGCGGTCATCAACGTCACCTGCCTAGTGAGTATCAGAGTAGCCAACCAACTCGAAGGAGTCAGTCCGGGCTCCCCCTCCAAACACAAGTCGTGAATGTGTCGTTGCCTTCAAGTAGCGGAGGATTCTCTTCACCGCTTGCCAATGTAGCGGTCCCGGATCAACAACATAGCGGCTCACTTGTCCTTCAACAAAGGCAAGGTCAGGCCGCGTCGCCACCATGGCATACATTATGCTGCCAACTGCGGACTGGTACGGTACTCCAGCCATCTTGGCCTTCTCGTCCTCCGTGCTCGG
The DNA here is from genome assembly GCA_023375785.1 of Penium margaritaceum. Classification (NCBI taxonomy): domain Eukaryota; kingdom Viridiplantae; phylum Streptophyta; class Zygnematophyceae; order Desmidiales; family Peniaceae; genus Penium; species Penium margaritaceum. The sequence continues at coordinate 78,197 of SZWC01004467.1, read as the reverse complement.
GCCCATGCTCGAGCTCAGCTCACATGTCGTTGTCATAGGTGTGCCGATGGGGTTGCACTCCTCCATGTTGTAGCGGTAGAGCACCTCCTGCACATATCTTTCTTGACCCATCTCCAGCGTGCGTGCTTTGTGGTCCCTCTTGATGGCGATGCCGAGGTAGTTCTCAAGCTCCCCCATGTCTGTCATCTTGAACCGGCCGCCAAGCTGTTGCTTCAGGCTCTTGAGCTACCCCTCATCCGAAGACACAAGGATGAGGTCATCCACCTAGAGGACGACAATGTGGTGAAGTCCTGGCTGATTACGCACGTACTCGCTGTGATCGGCCTCGCAGTGCTTGAAGCCGAGCTCACCCATGAAACTATCCATCTTGTGGTACCACATGAGCGGAGCTTGCTTCAGTCCATAGAGTGCCTTACGAAGCCGGTACACCTTCCCTTGAGGCGCATCCACCGCCTCCGGCACCTCCATATAAACTTCCTTGTCCAGGTTGCCATTGAGGAACGCGGTTTTCACGTCCATTTGGTGGATTTTGTAGTCGCGTGTCGTAGCCACCGAGAGGATAGTAGGGATGGAGGCAAACTTGGCAACTCGTGCAAAGGTCTCTTCGTAGTGCTCCCCTTTTCTTTGGGGATACCCTTTCGCCACCACCCGCGCCACGTACCGCTCCACCTTCCCCTCCTTCGTGAGCTTCTTCTGGAAGATCCACTTTGAGCTGATGATTTTCTCGCCCTCCGGCCAGTCAACCAGCTCCCAAGTGCCATTCTCCTCGTGGGAGGCAAGCTCAGATTTTACTGCTCATTCCCACTCAGCCCCATCCTTCCGCTGCAGTGCCTCCTTTACAAATTGAGGCTCTTCTTGCGTGAAGAGGGCTTGTGCAAACCCAGTCCTAATGCCCTTGTCGGCATCATACCTTTTTGTCCTTCTTCACACACGGTTTCTCGTGCGGGGCTCTTGAGGTGGTTGTTGTTGTTGCTGTCCCCTTTTAGCGCCATCCTCTCCAAGCGCCTGCTCCCCCTCTCTTGGAGACCTTGGAGACATCTGTCGACTCCCCACCTCCACGTCCATCTCCGGTGCTTCAGATTCCTCATCCGAACTAGCCGGCATAAAGTCTGCCGCTCACCCATCCTTCAGGCGATGCTCTCCGGTTGGTGGTGATGCGAGGATGTCACCCTCATTCACGTCCTCCGGCGTCTCCCCCTCAAGGAGTGGCATCCACTGCCCCCTCTTGGAGAGACCTGCCTCCTTGTCTGTCCAATGACTTCTCTCGTCAAACGTGACGTCGCGACTCCACACAATCTGTTTCCCTCTTGGGTCAAAGAGCCGGTACGCCTTGCTTCCGCTCTCATATCTAAGGAAAATACACCGGCGGGTACGTGGGTCCAGCTTGCTCCATCCCTCACGTGCGTGCACCATTGCATGTGCAACACAACGAAACGTGCGGAGGTGACCCACCGCCAGCTTCCTCCCGCTCCACACCTCTCGTGGCGTCTTCCACGCCTCGCTCTCCTTGTCCTTCAATGGCTTTGTTGGCATGAGATTCATGATGTACACTGCTGTCCTTGCCGCCTCCACCCAATACTGTTATGTAAGGCCAGCGTCGCTCAACATGGATTGCACCATGGCAAGGATTGTGCGATTCGCTCTCTCTGCGATACCATTCTGTTGTGGGGAGTGTGGAGTTGTTTTCTGCCACTCAATTCCCTTGCTCTTCATCCATCCAAGGCACCCCGCATATTCACTGACGTTGTCACTCCGGAACGCCTTTACCTTCAACTCTGTTTGTCGCTCCACATCTGCCACAAACTCCTGCATGCACGCAAGGACCTCACTCTTCCGCTTCATTGGGTAGAGGTAGAGTTTCCAGCTGTGGTCATCGATGAAGGTGAGGAAGTAGCGAGCTCCGCCGATGGAGCTCTCAAGCGATCCACACACATCTGTGTGTACCACGGCCAGTTTTACCGATGCATGCGTCCCCTTGGCCACAAACGGTTGCCGCGTTGATTTGCCAATGATGCATGGCTCACACACGGTCTCCTAGGTTCCATCAAGGCCGCTCATTTGGAGAACCCGCACCACTTCCCTCTTATCCATCTCCTTCACTGTTGATGGAGAAATGTGGCAGAGTCGGCGGTGCCATAGGTCCAGGTCTCCTCCATCCTTCGTTGCAAGATTGGCGGCGTTGGACCCCGCCCGGCTGCTAAGGATCTTTGCGCGTAGCAGATACAAGTTGTCCTCCCTTTTGGCATGTGCAATCACCTCACCTTTGCCCTCTTTGTGGTTGACGGCATCCTTCCTTGTGAAGAGCACCTCAAGTTCCTTGTCGGTAAGGCGGCTGACGGAGAGCAGGTTTGTTCCAAAGTTGGGCATATGCAGCACATCGTGGATTGTGCTCCTAACTGGTTTGCCATCCACAATTGACTCAATGCGGACGTTACCCTCACTGGCGGCCACCTCTGTTTCTCCATTGGCCACCTTCATGCNCCCATCAAACTTAGAGACAGCGCGGCTGCTCTCTTGCTCGCTGGTTGCCATGTCTTGCTGTTGGAAGCGTGAAATCAAGCTGGCTTTGAACCCCTTAGAGGCATGGGCCCATAACCCTTTGTTGGCCTGAGGGTGAGTGTGCATCCTGGAGGGTCCCTAGCAGTGGCTGGTTCACACCACCAACTCTTTTTGGAGAGACTGAAACTGTGGAGGCAACTAGTTCCAAGGATGGCAGAGAACTGGTCAGAGATTGAGGCAATAGGTTTGGCCTCAATTGACTGGGAATGTACACTTGATCAAGGCTCAAAAGTAGTGGCATTTTACAGCCACTGATCTAAGCTTTCCAAAACACCAAAGCATGCCAGATTTGAAGCTTCCTAACGGATTCTATGGCTTCTAGAGTGTCTATTGGTAGCCTTTCCTTTTTTCCACCTAGGAAGGCATCCCTTCCCTCGTCTAGAAGCTTCCTAGATTCCTCAGCTTGCTTCTAGTAGGAGGGAAGGTGTCCAGAAGACCAAGACACCTCTAGATGCCTTGTAGGACAAGTCACCTCTTGTAGAAGGTGTGCCACCTTCCTGGACCTACACCTGGCCTTCTAGAAACTTAAAGAGGAACTCTAGAGGTTGAGCTAGCTTCCTAGCATCTATTTTCCACCTCCCTTGAGGCAGGGCAGAATTTCATCTTGTGGGACTTGAACCCGGGCCCCTGCCTCTAGAGGTGGACACCATTAACCATTAAGCCACCAAGGCTTGTCTTTTTGGTGTTCATTTTTGGAGTCACTCCTGCCATGGTGAGGAGCATCACTCCAACATGCTGTGTCTAGGGTCCATGTCTCCTGCCGTGTGGCCGTGTTTGGCGTCACTGACTGTCATAGGCACTGCCCGGGTTCGGGAAACCTTAACTCTTTGCTGCCATTTTTCTAGCTAATTCTGACCGCAAGAATGCGTTTGCAGTGTTGGTATTATGGTATGGTCCAGTTTTTAGGCAAAACGGACGACGCCCGGGTTTTGGGCTGTCAAGCGTCTGGCAGGGCTCACCGAGAAAACCCTGCCTGCCAGAAAATAGGTTTAGGACTATTTTCTGATTGGCTAGTTAGCTGAGTCACAAGTTCTACACTAGTGGGGGGGATGTAGAACTTGGAGGGGTCTCCCATTATTGCTCATTCTTCATTGTTGATCTGTTGCTTTCAGTTTCCAGCTGCTTTCTGGCGCTACCACTGGCGCGCGCTTTCCTGCGTAACAAACCCAGAGCTTCCAGACTTAGTCTCTAGAGCAGCAGACTGAGGGGGCAGCAGATTTAAGAAACAAGCGTGGAAGCCCGCACGCTGCATCAACAACGCTGCTGCCCCAACCTGCTCCCTAGTATTTCTGTCTCAAAAATGTCATGTTTTGGACACACGGAGTGACCTACTTTATAAACATATTCCTCGATAACATTCCCAACACTTGACTTGAATGAATGGTCCTTGCACACATCCGAGATTGTCCCTGTGACGATTAGAATCCTACTACCCACACTTTTTCATGTAGCTTGTGAGGGGAATATCTTCCTCGTATGTAATCATATATGATATTATATGTGGTACCATAATAATGTAATGAATATTCTTGTATGATTACATACAAGGAAGATATTCCCCTCACAAGCTATGTGAAAAATTGTGGGTAGTAGAATTCTAATCGTCACATGGACACTCTTGGATGTGTGTGAGGAGCATTTATTCAACCTAAGTGTTGGGACTATTATCGAGGAATATGTCTAGAAAGTAGGTCACTCCATGTGCCCAAAAAAATAACATTTTTGTGTCTCTTTGTAAAAGGTGACATCTTTGTGTGCACATTTGAAATGTGACATTTTTATGTGCCCTTTCAGAAAGCATGCTACTTTTGTGTTTTAAAAAAAAAAAGAGGAAACAGTAGCGAATGTCCATCACAGCATGTTCAAGCGAGCAACAAAGAATAGGACTCAAAGTTCGGGTCCTATTTTGTCATGTGAGAACATTCAAGTGCTTCATTCTATCTTTGGAAAAGGATCAGTTTTCTATTTTTTGCAGTCAGAGAAAGGAGGAAAACACAATTTTAGCGAGGTTTTGAAAAGGGCACGCAAACATGATGACTCGTTGGAGGGGCATGAAAAATGACGACTTTCTGGCGGGGCACGTAAAAATGACGACTTCCTGGCGGGGCACGCAAAGATCACGACTTTCTGGCGGGACACGCAAAAATGACGACTTCCTGCCGGGGCATGCAAAAATGACGAAAAGCAGATGTGCCACTTTCTGAAAGGGCACTAAAAAATGACAGCTTCGCCGTGGTTGCGCCACATGAGCACACTGTCCATGGAAATAATTATGTAGAAAGTGCGTCTATCTTCACCGTTCTCTCACTGTAAAAGTGTAGTGTCTTTTCTTTTGCGTGCTTATGAAAGATCGCATATGGTCTTTTCAGTTCGACAAAACGCGCCCTCCTATTTCCTTACCATTTGATCTCTCGCTTGAAGTTGCCGTCAACCTCTTCTACTCCAAAATCTTTGTCAAAAAACACAAAAGTAGCATCGTTTTTGAGAGGGCACACAAAAATGACCCATTCTGTAAGAGAACACAAATATGACACTTTCTTAGAATACATAAAAAACGTAGCTTTTCACATATGGCACCTATTGATGTCAAAATTTCACATCTTGTAAATTCCAAAGTGCACATCCTAATGACCCCCCTCGCTTAAATTTTTTGAATACGTCTTCCTCACCATAGGCCCCTTCTTATGTATCAAAAAGAGGGATCATTATTGTATTTTTCTTCATGCTTCTTCTCTTTTTAGGGTTGTTACAAGGAATGGCATGGGATTTAGTGAAGTTTATACATGACAAGTCTTGGAAAACCTCTAAACCATACATATGTTCTGTTAATTGAAATGGGCGAAGGGGGTAGAATACACCATGAACATATTATATGTTCATTGTGTATTCTACCCCCTTCGCCCATTTCAATGAACATATAATATGTATGGTTTAGTAGTTTTCCAAGACTTGTCATGTATAAATTTCACTAAATCCCACGCCATTCTTTGTACCAACCCTAAAAAGAGAAGAAGCATCAAGGAAAATACAATAATGATCCCTCTTTTTGATACATAAGAAGGGGCCTATGATGTGGAAGCCGTATTAAAAAAAATGAGGGGGGTCATTACAATGTTAATTTTGAAATTTACAAGATGTGAAATTTTGACATCAATAGGTGCAAAATGTGAAAAATTACGTTTTTTCATGTATTTTGAAAAGGTGTCATATTCTTGTGCTCTTACAGAATGTGTTACTTTTGTGTGCCCTCTAAAAAATTATGATACTCTTGTGTTTTTTGACAAAGAGTTTGGAGTAGAAGATGTTGATGACAACTTCAAGCGAGAGATCGAATGGTAAGGAAATAGGAGGGCGCGTTTTGTCAAACTAAAAAGACTGGATGCGATCTTTCATAAGCACGCAAAAGAAAATGCACAACATGTTTACAGTAAGAGAACAATGAAGATAGACGCACTTTCTACATAACTGTTTCCATGCACAGTATGCTGATGTGGCGCAACCATGGCGAAGCTGTCATTTTTTAGTGCCCTGTAGGAAAGTGGCACATCTGCTTTTTGTCATTTTTGTGTGCCCCGCCAGGAAGTCATTATTTTTGTATGCCCCACCAGAAAGTCGCCATTTTTGCGTGCCCCGCCAGGAAGTCGTCATTTTTACGTGCCCCGCCAGGAAGTCGTCATTTTGGCGCGCCCTTTTCAAAACCCCGTTAAAATTGTATTTTCCTCCGAGAGAAAGTACAAAAAGTGACTAGTATTATAAACATGTACATTGATGAACGTAATGTTGATGTGGCGCAACCACGACAAACTTGACATTTTTGTGTGCCCCTCCAGAAAGTGACAGGATCGTTTTTCGACATTTCTGTGTGCCCCTCCGAAAACGTGACATTTTTGCGTGCCCCTCAGAAGAGTTGAATTTTTGCATGCCCCGCCAGAAATTTGACATTTTTGTGTGCCCCGCTAGAAATCTGACATTTTTGCGTGCCCTTTTTGAAAACCATGCTAGAATTGTGTTTTCCTTGCAAAAAATCCAACGACCGATGTGCACACCTCTGAACCCATGGCTAAACATGTTTTTGTGCATTCCAAACCATTCTGTTCACCCTTTAGTTGACATTTATCTTGTGATGGCTGTGTTCAAATCTATAAATTATATTAATCAGTATGTAAACTTCGAATACAATGTTTTTACAAGTCATTTCTATGTATGGTCATTATGATGAGAATCATAATGAGGCCTATGTTTTGTCTTCGGTGCTCGAACTCATTGACAAGTGCGATGCTCCATCGTGAGTAGTCGGTTGAAGAAACTCCACCAAGAAGTTGAGAGGTTTCAAGAACATCCAGGCACATTTCTATAAAGTCTACCGTCGTCAAGAAGCCCGCCAAAAACTATCGAAAACATCGATACAATTGGATACGTCTATTGACCATTCTAAAATGTGGTCAAACTTATCACTTGCTATGCAGAACGGAGCGTAGATGGTGAACAGGTAGAATTTGCGAGGCAGAACACGACTTGAGAATTTGGGACACTTGACCTCTTTACAATTACCTCTAAGTGTACTTCAATGACAAATGTTGAAATGATCAAACACATACATACAAGTGTGCAGTTACAAATGAGACGTAGTCGTGGTCGTCGACTTGGCATGTGTCGCTCGATCGTCGAGCGACACGTGCCGAGTTGTGTCATGAGCAGTCGGATGGAGAAACTCTGTACAGGATTTGGGTGGCTTCAAAGATTGAAGGCAAAGACTTGAGATGCATCTTTATAAATCTTGACGTTTCTTAATGAATGGAGAAGTCAACCGGATGGTTGTGACACTTCTTTCCATGATCCTCAAAAGTTGTTGAAGTTGTCAAAATGTGCCGAGAAGGAACGCCGTAGGGTAAGGGCTGTTGGCCGAGTTTACCTTGACCACCAGAGCAAAAATTGAGCTCTCGATGCGCGGTGGGCCACTTATAGAATGACAAAAATGCCCACTCAGAAGGCTTAGGGACTCGTGTTCATCTGGTACGAAACTCTTTCCCCATTTTTAGTCGCGACGTTCCGACACGCTTACACACGTGGCTCGCTGACGGCGGTACAACCGGTCAATCAGATGACCAACTTTACGGAGGTTGTCGAAGGGTTTCTAGCTATTTTGTGCGGCGTCGTAGCCGTGCCACCTGACAAGATAGTACATCCTCTTGCCACGTTGTCCATCGCCGAGGATGTCCTCCATGACGTACTCCGTGTCCTCGTTCACTTGTAGGCAAGGATGGGGAGGCACATCCGTGACTAGGAAGTTCTTGCCGGGGTCCTTGTAATGGCTAGGTTTGCTGATGTGGAACACTTCATGAACTTGCATAGTGTCGGGGAGTTTGAGTCGCGTGCGCTCAATCTAAAACGGTCCCTGTCAGGATGGAGTCCACGTGGTGCATTCCCGACGTTTTTCTGATCGCCTCTAGTGGTTCACGTCTATTGTTTTGGCGAATCTGAGACCGAGCATGAGCTTTCTGGTCGCCTCACGCTATGTGAGCAGGAATTTAGAGACACTCAGTTTGCAAAGGGAATAACGTCGTTTTGCGTTTTGAACATAGACATGATCAAAAAATTCATACGGCTAGTCATGAGCTTTCCAACGCACCAAACCGCGCGCAAATCGGCCAAGCGTAGCTCAAGTTATGCTTGCCGAAGCGCAGGTCTCACCCACCAGAGAAGCCTGACGCCGCCACTCGCCGTGGCGCCTTCGTTCACGTGCAAAGCGGCTTTCCCAAGGCGCGTATCCCATTGCACATGGTGTGGGGGTCCCCTGCACTGTTTCCAGGCACCCTACCCACTTTTGGGTCGTGTTTGGTGATGGGGTGTGACGAGGTTCGAAACCTGTCCGTGGACCTGCAGTCAAAAATTTGACTAAGTCCCCGAGTAAGAAAACGTACTATTGAGTTTCGGACGTCGAGCCAGGATTTTGGCTAAGTCCCTTACTAACAACCTGCACTACTGGATCCGGTGGATGATCCACCTGATCAGGCGGATCATCCACCGGACGCCTCGGCAGGCCTATCGGAGCATTTTCCCCAGATGGTATTTTTGTTACTCGGTCCGGTCGATTATCGACTGGATATCGAGTCACAGCCGGCTCCCAGAGCCACTGCGCATACCCCAATTTTGTAAGGTCATATCTCCCTCGATACTTGTCCGATTCCGGCGAAACAACTTCCAACCGATTGAGCAACTCGTCCACTTTCAGGGGCAATCCTCCATTTTAGGATCGAAGCAATCTTTGAGTCGCCAGATCCGCTGGAGCGGCGATTCCACTTTCTGGCGGCTCGTCGGCGCCTCCCGGCGCCGCACTTGGGCATGCGGAGGGGCAAATTTTTCAACATTCTCCCCCTTGCACCTGCCATGCCCGCTGCTCCTGCTTGCTCTTACTCATCTTCCGCTGCGCCCTCCAGCCCATCATAGCTGGTCATCCCAAGTCCGGCCACGCACATCGCGTGCCGGTCCACGGGTTGCACCTCGGTCAAGCAATCCGCAAGCATGTTGTGCGTGCTCCAGTGCTGCAGCACCACCTGCCCCTTCTCGACCATGTCACATGCGTAGTGATAATGCACATTGATGTGCTTTGTCCTCCTGTGCTGCGTCAGGTTGTTGGTCAGCGAGATGGAGCCGGTGTTGTCCTCTTCCACCACCGTAGGCTCGAGCTGCGGCACGTCCAGCTCCCCCAGCAACCTGCGGAGTCACACCGCCTCCTTGACCGCCTCGGCCAGCGCGATGTACTCTGCTTCCACTGTGGAGGTGGCGACGCAGTCCTGCTTCCTGCTGCACCACGAGACCGCTGCACCAGCAAGAAAGAACACATAGCCGGATGTGGACTTCCGCTTGTCCACATCACCAGCGTAGTCTGCGTCCGTGTAGCAGACCAGACGCAAAGGGTCCACCCGCCCTTTGCTGTCAAACCTCAGGCGCGCGTGCCGCGTCGCCTGCAGGTAGCGTAGGATGCGCTTGACTGCATGCGCGTGTAGTGGCCCTGGATCGGCCACGTACCTGCTCACTTGGCCCACCGCGTAGGCCAGGTCCGGTCGAGCCGCCACCATGGCGTACATGAGGCTGGCCACTGCCGATTGGTACGGCACCCCTGCCATTTCCTCCCGCTCTTCTTTTTTTGCGGTGCCATTGCGGCACTCAGTTCACAAGTCGTGGAGACAGGACTGCACACTGGTTTGCAGTCCTCCATACCGTACTGCTTCAGCACCTCGGCCACGTATTTGGCCTGCCCTAGCTCAAGTGTGCGCGCCCTCCGGTTCCGCGTAATGCTCACCCCGAGGCAGAACTCCAGCTCCCCCATGTCCGACATCTAGAACCTGCTGCTCAGCTGCTCTTTCAGCTGCTGTAGGCTCGGCAGGTCTGAAGAGCACAAGATGAGATCATCCACGTAGAGTGCGACAATCTGATGGAGCTTCTTGCTGCTCTACACGTACACATTGTGATTCGCCTCACACTGATGGAAGCGGAGTTGTGCCATGAAGCTGTCCATCTGTTGATAGCAGCATCGGGACGACTGTTTTAGCCCGTACAAGGACTTCCGCAGCTTGCACACCTTGCCCTCTGGCGCCTTCACCCCCTCTGGCACCTCCATGTAGATTTCCTTGTCGATGATGCCATTGAGGAAGGCCATTTTTACGTCCATTTGGTGGAGCTCCATGTCCTTTGCGGCTGCCACCGCAAGGATCGCCCGGATGCCTGTAAACTTGGCGACGGGGGCAAACGTCTCATCATAGTGTTCGCCCTTACGCTGTGCGTACCCCTTTGCCACGAGCCGCGCCTTATACTTGTCAACCACTCCTTCCTTTGTGAACTTGGTCTTGAAGACCCACTTGGAGCCGATGACCTTGGCGTCTTTCGGCCTGTCAACCAGCTGCCACGTGTCGTTTTCTGCAATGGACGCCAACTCCGACTTGATGGCGGTGTCCCACTGCTTTTCCTCGGGCCACGCAAGCGCCTCTTACACGGTTTTCGGCTCTGTTGATACAGCAAGCATGCACCGCGTCATGCCGATCCATGGACCGGTGCCTGCGTCAAAACGCTCCCCCGCTCTCCGCTGCCTCCCGCCGCGGCGCGGCAGTCTTGGCGGCGTCTCGTCGCTGTATTGCAATCCTTCCCACTCAGCCAGCTCCGGTGAATCATCGACCGGACGGCTTCCTGAGGATTCCTCCTGCTCCGGTGAACCATCAACCGGACGGGCGGCGCGTCCGGAGGATTTTTCTCCGACGCCCGACGCGAACTCCGTCGGGAGTGCGCGCTTCAGCACCCGCGGTGCCTCCTTCGACGGGTCATTCCGCCGGATCTCTAGCCCAGCTGCATCGTCGTCGGAATCCTCCACGTCGGCTGCTGCACCTGCTGCACCGCCGCGCTCTAACGCCACAACATCGACCTCCGCGTCCGCCGGCTCCTCCTCGTAGTCAAGGAGCTGGAACCACTCCCCCTGTTTTGGAGTGTTCCTGACGCTCATGTCATTGCTGCTGCTGCTGAAACTCTGCTACTCGTCGAACTCGACGTCACGGCTGCGGATGTTCTCTTGCGTGCGCGGGTCCCAAAGCCGGTACGCCTTTTGCACACTCTTGTAGCCGAGGAATAAGCATGGCTTTGCCCGCGGTTCTAGCTTGCTGTCGCGTCGTTGTGCCGCCTGCACCATCGCGTGCACCTTGCACCTGAACACCTTCAGGTGCGCCACGTTTGGCTTGTGTCCGCTCCAAACCTCCTGCGGTGTCTTCCAGCCGCCCTTACCCTTCAACACCGCTGTTGGGGTGAGGTTGATGGTGTAGCTTGCTGTACGCACAGCCTCTGCCCAGAACCCTTGCGGCAACCCTGCATCCACAAGCATGGCCCGCACCATGTTGAGCAGCGTGTGGTTCGCCCGCTCCGCCACTCCGTTGGACTGTGGCGAGTACGGCGTAGTGGGTTCCCACTTGATTCCCTGCTGCTTCATCCACCCGCTGCAGCCCACGTACTCTCCGCCATTGTCGCTGCGTAGCGCTTTGACCTTCTGGCCAGTCTGCCTCTCCACTGCTGTGACGTACTCCTTCAGCCGGTCTAGGACCTCGTCCTTCCGCTTCATGAAGTACACATAGAGTATTCTGCTGCACTCGTCAAGGAAGGTGACGAAGTATCTCAAGCCGCCGTTTGACCGTGTTTTGAACGGTCTGCACACGTCGCTGTGCACAACCTCCAGCAGGTCCTTTGCGCGAGCCTCGTTCTCGTTGAACGGCTTGCGCCGCACCTTGCCCAAAATGCAAGGCTCGCACTTTTTGTGCGCTACTGCATCTGCTGCCGCGTCTGCACCGTCGATGACGAGGCCACGCACCATGTCGTGCTTTGCCATCTCCTTGACGGTTGTGGGCGCCGAATGCCCCAACCGTCGATGCCAGAGCTCCAGATCAACGCTTCCTCCCTTGGCCATGTTGACGACGCGCTCCTGCAAATGTACTGCGTCGGATGCCGCGGGGACCACCTTAGTCTCCACAATGTAGAGACCGCCCTCGCGCTTCGCCTCCAGCACGACCTCGCCGTCACCGTCAATGCGCACCACTGCGCCTTTCCTGTGGAAGAGCACCTCATATCCCTTGTGTGTCAAGCGGCTAACACTCAGGATGTCAGCCAGGCCGGGGACGTGCTGCACATCACGGATTGTGCACAGCTCCTTCTTACCACCCACCACGACTTCCACCTCCACGTCGCCTTGGCCGGCCGCCGGCTCGACTTTGTCGTTCGCGACCACCATTGACTTGGAGGACTTCTTGTAGGTGACGAACCCCACCTTCTCGACCTGGGTGTGCTCCTCGGCCCCGGAATCCAGGCACCACCCGTTGGCCTTCTTGAGGAAGTGGTTCTTGTTGCTGTTGAGGAGCGACCGGCCCTTGCTGTTTTTGCCGACGGTCTTCGCCTCCTCCGGGCACTCACGGGCCCAATGGCCCTCCTTGCCGCAATCGCGGCACGCACCTTTCTTGGCGTCCTTCTTGCCTCCGCCCTTTCTGCCACTTCCTTGGCTCCCGCTTCCGCCACCGTGCGTTTTGGTGACAAGAGCCGATGAGGAAGACGAGGACTCCCCGCAGCTTTGTCGATGCGCCTTGGCACGGATGTACTCTGCGATCACGCCATAGGTGAGCTTGTCCTCTGACCATCTTCCGAGGACAGTGATGAGTGGGCCCCAGGTGGCAGGTAGGGCCATGAGGAGAGCCATTGCCTGCAGCTGCATGTCAATCTTTCACCCCACATCGTTGCATTGCGAGGCGAGCGACTCGATCTGCTGCATGGCAGAGATGACATCATCTCCCTCCTCGATTCTCACCGTGAGGAGCCGCTTCATCGCGAAGATTTTGTTCGCGAGCGACTTGGATTGGTGGATGGCACAGAGCTTTTGCCAAGCTTCGGCTGCCAGCTTGCAGCCTTGGAAGTAGCCCCACTGCGACTCGGCCGTCCCGGACATCAGGAGNGCCTGCAGCTGCATGTCAATCTTTCACCCCACATCGTTGCATTGCGAGGCGAGCGACTCGATCTGCTGCATGGCAGAGATGACATCATCTCCCTCCTCGATTCTCACCGTGAGGAGCCGCTTCATCGCGAAGATTTTGTTCGCGAGCGACTTGGATTGGTGGATGGCACAGAGCTTTTGCCAAGCTTCGGCTGCCAGCTTGCAGCCTTGGAAGTAGCCCCACTGCGACTCGGCCGTCCCGGACATCAGGAGCATGAGCGCCTATGTGTTCTTCTTTTCAAAGGCCTGCTTCTCCGCGTTCGTAGCAGTTGCTTCTGTGAGCACCTCCTTTCCCAACATGACATCCAGTAGCCCCTTATGCAAGAGGTGTAATTCAAAGTGCCACCTCCATAGCCCGAAGCCCGGGCCGCCCGCATACTTCTTAATGGGCTGCGTCTCCTTCTGCGCCATGTGCACAGCTGCTACTCCGACGAGTTCTCCGAACTTCACGGCGACGTCCAAGATGACGATCCCGTGCGCTGCGGAAAATGTGAACGTTGGAGGCGATCAGACACGTGGGCCCATAATCCTTTGTTAGGATGGAATCCACGTGGTGCGGTCCCGATGTTTGTTTGATCGCCTCTAGTGGTTCACGTCTACTGTTTTGGCGAATCTGAGACTGAGCATGAGCTTTCTGGTCGCCTCACGCTATGTGAGCAAGAGTTTAGAGACAGTCAGTTTGCAAAGGGAATAACATTTTTTTGCGTTAGTTTTTGAACATGGACGTGGTCACAACATTTATAGGGCTAGGCACTAGCTTTCCAACGCACCAAACCGCACGCAATTCGGCCAAGCGTAGCTCAAATTATGCTTGCCGAAGCGCAGGTCTCACCCACCACAGAAGCCTCACGCCGCCACTTGCCGTGGCGCCTTCATTCACGTGCGAAGCGCCTTTCCCAAGGCGCGTATCCCATTGCACATGGTGTGGGGGTCCCCTGTACTGTTTCCACGCACCCTACCCACTTTTGGGTTGTGTTGGGTGATGGGGTGTGACGAGGTTCGAAACCTGTCCGTGGACCTGCAGTCAGAATTTTGACTGACTAAGAAAACGTACTACTGAGTTTTGGACGTCGAGCCAGGATTTTGGCTAAGTCCCTCAGTAACAACCTCCACTACTGGATCCGGTGGATGATCCACCTGATCAGGCGGATCATCCACCGGACACCTCGGCAGGCCTATCGAAGCATTTTCTCCAGATGGTATTTCTGTAACTCGGTCCGGTCGATTATGGACCGGATTTCGAGTCGCAGCTGGCTCCCAGAGCCGCTGCGCATACCCCAATTCTGGAAGGTCATATCTCCCTCAATACTTGCCCGATTCCGGCGAAACAACTTCCACCGGATTCAGCAACTCGTCCAATTTCAGGGGCAATCCTCCATTTTTGGATCCAAGCAATCCTTGAGTCGCCAGATCCGCTAGAGCGGTGTTTCTTGTTTCTAGCGGCTCGTCGGCGCCTCCCGGCGCCGCACTTGGGCATGCGGAGGGCCAATTTTTTCAACAGTCCCAACTAGCAAGGTTTGAGTTTTGAATTTTTGACTCCGTGGAGTTTGATACCTGCAGAACGAAGGAGAATTTTGTCGCTGGTGGCAAACACATCGTTGGTGTGCTGTCGATCAGCTGCTCGCTTCATTGTCGCTTCTGTCTTTCTAAGCATCTGTCATGTTTCTTCCCAGATGATGGAGAAGTCATGGCGTTGGATGTCGACCGCGGGACTGTTGCTCTGGCTGTGAAGTTTGGCTGCTGTGGCGAAACATTTTCCGTACACCACTTCAAACAGAGTTTTACCCGGTGTAGTGGACGTTGCTAATTATGTGCAATTTGGAAGGTGGGGAGTTTGGCTGCCAAATCTGCCCCTTGTGGTTGGCAAAATGTTTGGAGAAGTTGTTTGGGTGTCTGATTGGTCCGCTGGGTTTGGTTGTGGTTTGATGGTGGACTGCCGTTGGGAGATGGATCCGAGGGATTCATCAGTTCTTGCTAGAAATGACTAGTAATGGACCATCTTTGTTGCTTGTGATCAATCTTGGCACACCATGTAGCTGTACGATGTTGTTTAGAAACAACCGTGCTGTCCCTTTGGCGGTAACAGTGGTCGTTGTCGGTTTAAAGTGTGACATTTGGGAAATCCTGTCGACAACTACGGGAATTGCGTCATATCCCTCGGGTGTCACTCGTAATCCAGTGACAAAGTTCATGGAGATGTCGGCCCACAGTTTTATTGGAACGAGGAGTGGTTGTAGAAATCTGGGTGGCCGTGTGGAACAAGATTTTTGTCGCTCACATGTGTCGCATGATTTGCAAAATAAATCGGTTTGTATCTTGTCCCACCAGTAGCGCTTTGCCAGCCTATTCAGCATCTTGCCTTCCCTGAAATTTTCACGTAGACCGATGTCGTAGCATAGCTTGAGCAACATGTGGTGGAGTTCTTTGTTCTGAGGTACGACCATCCGACGAGTGAATCATTGTCTCCAACAAGGTGCGTTGTGACAGAACTTGGACTTGTCATATGCGCCATGCTGGTTGTAGCCATGTGTGAGTAACTTCTCGAGATACGGATCTTGTTGAAGTTGAAGTGTCGCTGCCTCAGCCATCAGATCTGGTCGGCGGCTGAGCCTGGCTGCTGGGTTGGTTTTTCCCGGCTGATACTCGATGTTGTAGTGGAATCCATATTCAAGAAGCTCCATCTATCGGGTTTGACATCGACTGAGGTTTGGCTGTGTCTTCAAATATTTTAATGCATGATGGTCGTGCGTATGCCGCAGCAACGGAATTCAAGATAGCAGCGCCACATCGCAATTGCGTTTATAACCACCAACATCTCTTTCTCGTGTACAGCGTAGTTGAGTTCTAGTCCACGCAACATTCGTGACATAAAAAGGGACTGGATGCTCTCCACTGCCGTGATCCAACAGGAGAACTGCGCAAATGGCTCAGTGGCACGCGTCTGTAGCCATGATGTAGTCGATCATTGGATCGGCTAATCGTAGGGCTTACGCCGAGGTCAGGGGATCTGCAAAGTGGTGAACACATTTTCTTCATTCTCTCCCCACCACCACTCATTTTCTTTTCGAGTAAGATCGGAGAGAGCTGCTGAAATTCTGGTATAATCCTGTATGAAACACTGGTAATAGTTGTAGAATCTGACGAATACTTGAACGCCTTGGGCGTTGGTTGGTGTCGGTGAATCAGGGACTACTGCCAGTTTTTTCAGATCCATGGGGATCCGTCTGCTGTTGATAACATGACCCAAAAACTCAATCAAACGGCGACCAAAGTCGCAATTTAAGAGTTTTCCAAAACAATTCTCTCTTTGTAAATTTGAGGGCTTTTGGGAGATGTTCATCGTGCTCCTTTGAGGTGCGGCTATACAGCAGAATGTCGTCGTGGTATATCATGACAAAATCATCGGGGTATGGGCGGGAAATGTTTTTTCTTGCCACCATGAACGTTGTCGGCGCATTTGTGATTCCAAAAGGCATGATTGTGAACTCAAAACGCCTATACCGTGTTCAGAATGCCGGTTTTTTATGTCAGCATCTGCCACGCAGATCTGGTGGTAACCGCTGCGTAGGTTGACTTTGCTGAAATTGCGTTTGCTGAAATTTGAGCTCCTCGGAGTTGGTCGAAAAGTTTTTTTGGCTTGGGAAAGAGGGCAGCAGTTCTTGATGGTAGCGGTGTTCTTCGCCTGGTAGTCCACAAACGTTGGCATCTCGCCAATTTTTGTTTTCACAAATAATACTTGTGTGGTGAATGGTGACCTGGATGGATGGATAAACCCTTGACCGCACATCTTGTCAAGTTGCTTTTTCAGCCTGGTCAGCTCATGGTCTCTCATTTGATAGGCCCCTCAAACTGTGGGTCGGCTGCCCGGTTTCAGTTTGATGCGATGGTCGATGTCTGGCTAAGGTGGTAGGGTTTTGGATAGTTTGTCTGGGAAGACGTCCGGAAACTGTTGGATAATAGGTGCAAACTCTTTGGGAATCATTGCGAACTTGATTGATGCCGATGAGGCTGATGAGGCTGATGAGGCCGATGAGCCTGATGAGGCAGCTGCTGCCACTTCCGCTTCTTCCATTGGCTCGAGATTTATGAGCCACGCACGAGACCCTCGTCAGATTTAGTGCTTGGTCACATTGAGCGGTATCGGCTCCAGAGGTTTTCGTGTCTTGATTGCTGCGGTTTCCTTTGCTGCTTCCATCTCTGCTGCTTCCGCTGCCGTTTTTCGCCCTATGCGCAAAAGTTGTCGCTTTTGATTTTCACGTAAAACTTGCCACCGTTCCAGTCAATCCGCGTATTGTTTTGGTAAAAGAAATGACAACCAAGAATGATTTTTTTATCATTCATTGGACATGACCTCCAGGCCGTTACATACTGGGAATCACCCACTTGTACTTGGAGTGGTTCTCCGAGTCTCCGTATCTACAATGTCCCGTCGACAATTTTTACTTCAAACATCTCTGGTTTGGTCGGCAAACACAGCTTCCAAACCATGATGTTGCTTAGAAAAATGTGAGAGGCATTTTCATCAAATAGTGTTGGTACCATTCTGCGACTCTCGCGACCTCAAGGTTCTACTTTTAGCAGTATTGTCGGTTGGTCATCCTCATACCCTTCGTCAAACTTAGCGATCTCAGAAACCATCTACGGCATCGTGAGCCGTTGAGATGGGCGATCGTTTGAGACAGATCACTCCTCTCGGGCAAGAGTCGCGCCTTCCACTCCTGCCCTGTGCCGTTTCTCGACTAGTTTTTCTACGACTTCCCCATCTTTTTGGCCTGTTGATTGCTTCAAACGTTTTGAGCGATATGCCCAACTTTTTGGTATTTGTAGTAGGTGTGCTTATCTCTCTTGTTGACGGTGTCCACTTCCATCAAAGTCGAGGAGTCCCCTAACTGGCTATTTTTGTTCCTACAATAATTGTGGTTGGGAGGTTGCCAGCCGTAGGATTCCTGGATCCAAGCGTTGTATTCGGTGCTGTCGATCCTTTCTATTGTTGCAATCATTTATGGTAAGTCCTTTTGGATGCCAAAGATGGCGATCACTTGTCGGACCTCCCATTTAAGGTTGTTGTTGTAATAAAAACTGAGCTTTTCAGGGGTGATTTTTGTACCAGTTATGATCTTGCGGAATCTGTGCGTGTACTTTGCCATGCTGAATTGCTGACAGAGACACTTGAGCTTTTGCCGAGCGCCGCAATTCTCATTCAGTCGTCCAAAATGTGCAAGAGTTGGGGGCAAAAACATGCTCCATTTTGTTGGTATTGTCAGCGCGTCTTGCCATTGTGTGTTGATCTGCTCCAAGGGTAGAACTCCTGCAATTTGTGATATGAGACGGGCGCCGTTGGCCATTGATGCGGACGCGTTGATCTCCTACTGCCGTTGGATGGCCTTCAGGTCGGACCACCAACTTAATGTTGTGCCACGCAAAAGCGCGACCACTAGGTCAATCTACTTCTCATCGTCATTGACCGAGGTATAGTTAATTGACCCAAATTCATACACTCCACAATGAGTGTATCAATAAGTGTATCCATGTATTCATGGATTTCTGAATAATCATAAACATGACTGCATGTCATTAGAGCCCACATATGCATTCCTTGTTAAATATAAAAATATGAAAGGTTTTTTCATTAAACATAGAAGTTTTTGTGAACAATAAATGTTCACTTTTTTGTTCACTTCCCAATACACTCTTGTGTACACAGTTTTGAGGGTGAGGTGATTGGTTATATATGCATTGATCCCAACAGTAGTGAATTACACCTGCAAGCTTGTCAGCCACATCCAAACCGTTGGTCCTTTGGATTTTGCAGGATGGAACAGTGCAGGAGGGGCTGGACGAATTCTTGGTTGGTTTGAGAATTTGGCTTTTCCCTCAGTGAGCATCGCTTCTTGTGCACTTGAGGTACAAAGAGCCTCCATCACGACGTTGAGTTGTTGGAGCAGATGGCTATTGACTCCCTTGAGCATGGAGATATGGTTTGCTAGTTCCTCGTTGATTCGCGCCTGTCATCCGGTACCACCTGCTGTTCCTACTGTAGACGTTGAGGCCATTGGGAGGGACGGCTGGTTTACCGCTGTCAGATCCGTGGCCAGATTAGCCATCGGACCCGTCAGAAATAACCCAGCTACCGCATAGCCTACTACGCCAGCATTTGCTGCCACTTCAAGATTCGCGTGCATGGTCACATTTTGCTCCTCCATCACCGAAGTCGTCACCAAAGATTGCTTATGGTCATCAGGTACAAACATTTGCTTCACGCTGTAATCGCAAAGAATGTAAAGTCTTGACGTGCGAGATATGCTGTGGAATTGTACGAGGTATTCCTCCGGATGAGTACAACAGTCTGATTCCTCTCAAACACCGCTGTCCTCTGATACCAAGTGTAATGCCGAACGGAGCGTACATGGATAAAAAGTAGAATTTGCAAGAAAAAACATGGCTTGAGAATTTGGAACACGTGAGCAATTTATAATTAGCTGTAAGTGTACTTTGATGACAAGTATTGAAATGATCGAACACATACATACAAGTGTCAAGTGACAAATGAGACGTGGTGGCGATGGTCAAGTCGATTGTCGGGCGATGTGTGCATAGTCACGTCATGAGTGATCGGATCAAGAAGCTCCACTGAGGAATCAGGGATCTCCGAAGATCAAGGATGAAGATGCAAGATGCATCTTGACAAATTTCAATAAATCTGGATGCGTCCAGAAGTTAACCAAATGGTTATGACACTTCCGT
The DNA here is from genome assembly GCA_023375785.1 of Penium margaritaceum. Taxonomy (NCBI): domain Eukaryota; kingdom Viridiplantae; phylum Streptophyta; class Zygnematophyceae; order Desmidiales; family Peniaceae; genus Penium; species Penium margaritaceum. The sequence continues at coordinate 58,381 of SZWC01004467.1, read as the reverse complement.
CGATAATTCTCGAAAGTGGTCAACATTGTCGGAACGTGTGAGAAGGAACACTGTAGGGCAAGGGCTATTGGCCGAATCACCCTCAACCATCGGAGAAAAAACCGAGGTCTCGAAACACGGTGAGCCATTTCTGTAGTGAAAGAAACTCCCACTCGGAAGGTTTAGGGACTCATGTATGGCTGGTATGTAACAACAGTCTTCAGGAACGGAACACCGGAGGCCGGTGCAGGTGGCCAAAATCCTGATGCTCGATTGCCGTAAATTTTTTGAGGCTGATGCGCAATGAGGAACAAATGTAAGGACAAAAGTGCCCACTTGCGGACTGTGGGCCTTGTGTACGTCTAGGACCTAACACTGTCCCTCCCCCTTCTAGCCGCGATGCCCCGGTGCGTAAGCTAACAAAGGCCAATGTGCATGGTAGAAGCCTTTAATATGATGATTGATGTCTCAGAACTTGTAATGCGACTCCAAGCTGTTGTGTGCACTGTAGTAGCCATGCCATTTTTCAAAATACTTGGTCTTTTTTCTAGTGCATCAATGTCCAATTATGTCTTCAATCACCTACTCTGTGTCCTTGTCCACGTGAATAGGAGGTGGAGGTGCTACATCTTGGCCGGGGGTCCCAGTTGTGCTTGAGCTTGCTAATGTGCAAGACATGGTGCATGGCTAAGTTGTCATGAAAGCAAAGGTGAGCGACGTCAGGGGTTCACATTCAATCAATCTCAACTGGCCCCAACCAAAGATTATGCTTTCAGAAGTCCCATCCTCAAAGTTTGATGTTCGGCGAAAGGAGAAGAAATCAATAGCCAGAATTGAGCACGTCATGGTTCCAATGTCAATCTGCTGCTCGCTTCATATCTGCTTGAGTCTTTGCAAGATTTTTTCTTGTTTCCTCCCAGACAGTGGAGAAATCCCACAGATGAATGCCACCCGGATTTTGCCATAGACCACCTTGAACGGAATCGAACCTGTGGTAGTGGAAATTGTGGAGCTATACATGAGTTCGGAAGTCGACAGTTTGGCCACCCAATCCATGCCACGTGGTTCGCATGAAGTGCAGAGAATCTGTTTCAGTGTGTGAATGGTCCGTTTGGTTTTCCCATCTCTCTATCATGATGGTACGTGGGACACCGTGTAGCTACATGAAATCATTTAGAAATAGCCATGTTATCTCTTCTGCGGTGATCGTGGTCTTTGGGATGAAGTGCAACATTTATGAAAACCCATCGACCACCACGAGGATGGCATCATAGCCCTCGCGGGTGGCAAACAATCTTGTCACAAAGTCCTTGCTACTGTCAACCCACGGCTCCTTGGAAAACGGAGAGGTTGCAGAAGTCCAGGTGGCCTCGTGCACAAAATCTTTGCCGCTGAGAGGTGTCACATGATTTTGTTAATGCGCCGGATAGCAACGGTCTAGAAAATGGGTCCCCACATGGGAGGCCACCAACCACTCTTGGTATTGCAACCAAGATAACATATCACCCTCGAACAAGGGATCCACACTTTAGGTTCATTTGGTTTGCAACCTCACGAATTCCGCATGTTGGTCTTTAGTGTCTACTTTTGGTTAGACACTCTGTGAGGAGTCTCAAAGGCAAGAACTGTAAATGGATGCATGCAACGTACATGCTTTTATATTTACAGAGCTTTGCTAAAGCTTCTGCTTGTAGTGGCTCCACTGGAGGCAACCTCAACCTTCAGTCCTACTTGGCGCATCCTTAGACCGCCAAGAGTCATCCTCAAGGCAGGCTCTAGTAAACTTCCTAGAAGCTTCCTGTCCCAGTTTTGGCCACAAAGAAAATTGCGGCTGTCGCGGGGATTCAACCTGCAAACTCTCGTTTGGAAATCCGGTGCCTATTCAACCAAGCCAAAAAATTTATGGTTCCTATGATGAGCCACAGGGAACATACCCATTATGGGCAGTGCATTCCTTGCCCATCTTAGAACAGACCAAGGGGACATACTCCATAGAGCAGTGCATGCCTTGTCTGTATGTGTAGCTAGCCACCTAGGCAGTGGACAAGGTGCATACTATTTCATCAAATCTCTCCCTTGCACCTCTTTCCATCTGTCCCTTACTAGGCTCCATCAATGCCTTGGGGCTCACCCTTCATCTGCCGCACTCCTAATGCCAAATCCACGAATGCTTGCATACTACATGTCGCTCTCCAGCGGCTTGGTCATGCAGTCAGCAAGCATGCTCTTGGTTCTGCAGTGTTGCAAGTCCACCACATTCTTCATATCCAGGTCACGTGAGTAGTGGTAACATATATCGATGTACTTTGTTCGCTGGGAGATGATCTCATCTTCAGCCATCAAGATGGCGCTCATGTTGTCCACGTGTAGGACTATGGTTTCCTTTTGTGACACTGTCATTTTGCCAAGCAGGCTGCGCAGCCACTCAGTCTCCTTATACAACTCAGACAGAGCAACGCACTCTGCCTCAGCCGTGGAAATGGAAACACAATCTTGCTTCCTAATGGCCCATGAGATGGGTGCGCCATTCAAGATGCACACGTATCATGAGGTGGACTTCCGGTCTTTAAGATTTCCTCCCCAGTCAACGTTGGTGTAGCACTTTAGGCGAAGGGGGTCCATACCTTCTTGGCCTCCAAGGACGAGGCCCATGTGGCGTGTCTTTTGCAAGTAGCACAAGATGCGCTTTATTGCCTGCCAGTGTTGTGGCCCTGGGTCGGGAACGAATCTGCTCACTTGTCCCACAGCATAGCAGATTACCGGACGAGTCCCTACGATGGCGTACATGATGCTACCGACAGCAGACTAGTAGGGATGTCTTGCATCTCCCTTTGTTCTGCTTCGTTGCTTAGCAACATGGAGGCCTTCAGCTTTGTATCAGTCGTCATTGGGGTACTCACAGGTTTGCAGTCTTCCATGTGGTAGCACTTCACTACCTCACCGATGTATTTGGATTGGTTGAGTTCGATGGTGCCTGCTACTTGGTTGCGGTGGATGGCGATCCCGAGGTAGTACTTGAGACGACCCATGTCCTTCATCTTGAACCTTTTGCTAAGGTCAGACTTTAGCTCATCCAGCAGCTCGACCGAAGACAAGCAGATGATCATATCATCCATGTACAACGCAACCAGCATCAGCCATCTCACATCATCGCGCACGTACATGCTTGGGTCATTCTGGCAATGCGCAAAGGAGAGTCCGGTCATGAAACTGCCCATCTCTTTGTACCACATCCTTGGGGCCTGTTTAAGCCTGTAGAGCACTTTCACCAACTTGCACACCTTGCCCTTGGGAGCGATAACTCCTTCGGGCACCTCCATCAGCACTTCTTTGTCGAGCTTCCCATAAAGAAAACTTGTCTGGACGTCCATCTGGTGTATCTCCAGGTTCTTTGAAGCTCCAATGCCAAGAAGAGAGCGGAAGGAGGCAAAGGTCATGCCACGCACGCACGAGTTATCGTACTTGGAGCCCGAGCGTTGAGAGAACCCCTTAGCCACTACCCTTGCCTTGAACTTGTCGATGCTACCATCTTGCTTCTTCTTCACTCGGAGGACCCACTTGGATCCCACCACGTGGGCGTTGTCGGGTCTATCCACCAGCACCCATGTGCCATTCTCGGTAATGGACGCGAGCTCGCTATCTACTGCCTCCTTCCACTTGGTCGCATCTGGGCCATTCATCGCCTCCACCACTGTGGATGGCTCTCCCTGAGCCATGCACGACCAGCTAAGGCCGGTCCAATCATCCTCATATTGCATATGTGCTTTCTTTGGTCGCAAACTGTGCCGGAGTGCTGGTGCTGCTTCTTCCTTTGGTGCTGGTGCTTCCACAGGTGGTGGTTTGTCATCGTCGTCGTTAGAAGAGTCCTTAGACTCCAAGTCAAATTCGAAAGCCCCGGACGCCTCGGTATCTGCGTCCATGTCAGATATTGCGTCATCCTCCGTAGCTACTCTCCCATTCACACCACCTGCTGGCAAAGCAAGCCAGTTGTCGGGTGCTTGGTCTCTGGACTCAACACTATCCACCCTCCCGCTTTGGGAGCGAGGTTTTGGGTCGAGCAGCTCTCCCTTTTCAAGGGTGTGTTTGTCAAACATGATGTCGCGGCTCCTCACGAGCTTGCCTGCTGCCTGGTCCCAAAGCCGATAAGCTTTGTGTGATGTGTCGTACCCAACCATGACGCACTTCCTGGAATGTGCGTCCAGCTTGCCACCACCTTCTCCCGACTGGATCTTCACCCATGCAGTTGACCGAAAAACCTTCAGATGAGATGTGTTGGGTTTCTTTCCCGACCATGCTTCCTGTGGGGTCTTTAGTTGCTTTTCTTGCTCCTTTCCATGCTTCCGCAAGGCGGTTGCTGGTGTGAGGTTCAAGAGGTAGCAAACCATTGTTGGTGCTTCAGCCCAAAAGCAAGGTGGGAGCTTGGCGTCAAAGAGCATGCTTTGCACCATGCCGAGTAGGGTCTGATTCATCCTCTCAGCAATGCCATTGCTTTGGGGGTTGTAAGGGGTGGTTTGCTCGTGGCGGATGCCATGATGCTTGAGCCAAGGGTTGCATACCTCGTACTCACCCCCGTTGTCACTTCCGAGTGTCTTCACTTTCTTGGACGTTTGCCGCTCCACCATGGCGACGAACTCGAGGAGCTTCTCCTTGACCTCTCCCTTTGTTTTGAGGAAGTACATCCACAACTTGCAGCTGTGGTCATCAATGAAGGTCAAGAAGTACTTGCTTCCTCTGTTAGACCGTGTGCGAAGCGGTCCAAACACATCACTGTGTATCAGCTCCAAGGCATGCTGTGCTTGTTGACCTCCTCTCCCAAACGGCTTCTTCTTTGCCTTTGCTTGGAGGCATGGTTCACACAATATGCACCCTTTGCCATGCTTCATGATGCACTCTTCCATTCCGCGGACTACCTCTTGCTCCTGCATCTTCTGTAGCATGTTGTTTTCCACGTGGCCAAATTGCGGGTGCCACATCTTAGCATCAGTTTCCTTGGTTGATGTGGTAGCCGCAACGGTTGCCAGTGGTACATCCTTTGGCTCCGGTGCCACTGTCCTCGTGGCACATGCGAGTCCCTAATCTGATAATTTGTTGACCTTGGTTTGAAGCACGTAGAGGCCGTTGACTCTTGGCACTTGAAGCATGAGATCTTCTTTGGTGTACAAAATCTGGATGTCCTCGTTTTTCAAGGCCACCGCTTCCTTGTTGGTGAACACCACTGTCATTTTGTTTTCGGTGATTTGTGAGACGGACAGTAAGTTGGCTGGGAAGGAGGGCATGTACACCACCTTTTGAAGGTTGACCGCCTTCTCCGCACTGTTCACGTTGAACGTGATCACCTTGTTCCCTTTTCCCATGGCTTGGACAACGCTGCCGTTTTCACACTTGATGCGCATGACAGATTCGGCCATGGAGACAAATCCACCCTTCTCTTTTGATGAGTGGTGGTTGGTGCCCGAGTCAAGGGCAAATTCCCCGGGCCTAAGGATTGCTGCGCCCTTCATGGGCAGTCCCCTAGCCATCATGTTGGTGAGATCCTTCTTTGCCTTTCCACCTTTGTTCGTGCCTTCTTTCTTGGGACTATGGCAGTCCCTAGCCCAGTGCCCAGCCTTGCCACACCAACATTGGTTGACGTCTGCCGCCAATTATGTGATTACAAAACTGGATGAAGTGGCGACCAGAGTCATATTCTGCTGTTTCCATACTCCTCATTTTCTTGGCATGTTGATGCTGTTTCCCAGTCGTGCGAGATGTGCCCTGGCTTCCCACAACTCCAGCACAACCATTGATCATGTTGATTGATGGCATCAATATCTATCAGAGAGGAGGTTTCCACTCAGTAGGAATTTCCTGCGCCACGATAAAAGTTGTGGTTTTGGATTCGTCAGCCATAGGATTCTTGAATTTGAGCATAGTTGGAACGATTGATGCGATCGGCTGCTGCAATGATTCGTGGAAGATTGTCTTGGATGCCATGTATGACGATTTATGAACAAGTATCTGGCTTGGGATTTCCTTTGGGGGGAGGTCGTTGCCAGTGATAATTTTACATAAATGCTATTTTTACTCTGCCACTGTGGACTGCTAATGCATACATTGAAACTTATGTTATGCATCAGAATTCTTGTTCATTTTTCCAAAGCAGAGGAGTGTGGCATGTGCGAAGTAATTCCAGTTCTCTGGTAGATTCAGAGAGTCATGTAAAATCACATTAATCTGCTCAAGAGGTAGCATGCTTGTGGTGGATGACGTGAGAGTGCTCGTGTGAGCCGATGATTGAGCTCTGCCGGTATCCTCCTGCCATTGGATGGTCTTTCAATCAGACCGCTGAGTAGAAGCCGTACCATCTAGAAACGAGGCCGCAAGGTCAAATTTCTTTGTATCATTATTGATTCTAGTAGTGGTGAAGTACACCTCCAAACTGTTCATCTACATCCTGACCTTCCGTCCTGTTAAGTTTGCGGGATCAAACAGTTGAGGGAGCGATCGTTGAGTTTGAGCTTCAATCAAGAATTGAAGATTTCTTGTACTGAGCACTGTGGTCCGTGTGCATGACTGTTGTAGCTCCTCCATCGTCGCGTTCAGCTGTTGGAGTAGATGGAAGTTGAGACTCTTGAGTCCCAAAAGCTTCTGGTACATGTTCTTGTTGATGCGAGCTTGTCGGCAAGTGTCTCATTGTACCTGGTGTCGACCCGACAGGCATCGGCGGGTACGGATGGTTCTTCGAGCCTACAGGGTCGGTCCACAGATTGGATGTACGGGTCATCGATGCTGTGCCATCTGCCAAAACAGTTGTCAAAGCTGTCTGGTTTGCCTGAAGTACATTGTTGTTGTCATAGTACTGAGCCTCCATGGCTGGAGTCTTTGCGGGTTACTGCTGTTCGCCTCTGGGTGCACTCGTTTTGTTCTCTGTTGTCGTCTCGAAGACTCATGAGAGGTTCTTGCCTTGTCGTTCATGTGTCATTTACCCCTCTAGTGTCTCTGCACTCAGGTACCAAGTATTGCACCGAGAAAAACATGGGTGGTTCACATGGATGAGGTGCGAAGCAGTAGGTGATTCCAGGAATTGGGAAAAATACATTTATTGTATTCAGAACTATTTTTTTTACAAGTTTCAAGTCGAGCACATGCATCCAATAAGGAGAATCTTAGCAAGGCATTTGTTGGGTCTTAAGCGCTCAAGTTGAGTGATGCGTGCGGTGTCGGACCGTGAGTGGTCGCATCAAGAAACTCTGCCGCCAATTTGAGGGGTTTTGAGAGTATTGATCCTCTGTTCGACAATAGTCTAGCACTTTGAGAAATCTATTCAACAGCATCATAACATCGATATAGTTCCCTATACTTCTATTGACCAATGTAGAAAGTGGTCGAATTTATTGGAACCTTCAAGAATAGAACACCGGAGGTTGGGACAGGGGAAAAAAACTCCCTTAGCGGACCGGCATAAAAATCACAATGGGCCACAAGTATAGAAACAGAAGTGTCCACTCATAGAGTTCAGAAGCTTTTGTACATTTGGGACGTGACATGTATGAATACAAGAATCACAATAAGGAATACATTCGATTTTTGGTTCACTAGTCAAGAAACGCGTATGCTGTTGCGTTATGAGTGGACCCTAAAAAAACTCTTCCAAGAATTTGGGGGATTGTAAGGACATCAAGATGTGGTTTACTAAATTCTGTCAGCATATAAAAATCAACCGAACAGTATCGAAACATCAATATAGTTTGCGATACGTCTAACAAACATTTTAGAAAACTACTGAAGTTGTCAGAACCTTTGGAAATAGAACACCCGAGCTCGGGGCAGGTGGAAAAAATGCCCTCGGCCAAACGGCATAAAAATCCTTCGGTTGAAGCGTGGTGGATCGTGAATCTAAGGAAATAGAGGCTTACTTGCAAAGTTTAGGGACTCTTGTACATCTGGGACATAACACTTCTCCCCCCTCCCCTTTTAGCCGTGATGTCCTGGTGTGTAAGCAAACATAGACCGGTAAAAATGGGTAAAGCCGTCGATCAGATTATCGACGTCGCGGAGGTTGTCGTGGGGCTCCTAGAAGTTTTACGCGACATTGTAGCCATGCCACTTGACCAGATCCGCTATCGTTTCTCCACGACATGCATGTCCAAGGATTCCTTCAATCACTTACTCCATTTCCTTGTCCATGTGCCCTAGACCACCTCAAATGGAATTTCACCCATTGTAGTGGAAGTTATGGATTTGTGTGCAATTTCAGCAGTCAGTAGTTTTGCCGTCCAATACGTGCCAAGTGGCTTGCATGAAATGTAGAGCTGCTCAATGAACGTGTGATTGGTCCACTCAGTCTGCCCATTGGTTTGAGGATAGAACGCCATTGATAACTGGATCTGATTCCCATAACGCTTCATCAGTTTACGCAATTAGCAACTAGTGAAGCAGCCGGCTCTGTCATTGATGATAGTACATGGCACACCGTGAAGTCGCACGATCCGATTTAGAAACAAAAGTGATGTTCCCTCCGTGGTAATAGTGGTCATTATCAGATTCAAGTGCGACATTTTGGAAAGTCTCTCCACCACCACAAAGATGGTTTCATAGCCTTCACGAGTAGCAGGTAACTCTTTCACAAAGTCCATACTGATGTTGACCCACAGTTGTATCGGAACAGGAAGTGGTTGGAGTCATCCTGGTGGCCTTGTGCAAAAATGTATATACCGTGGATACACTGGTGTCTGAACCTTTGGGAACGGAACAGCAAAGGTTGAGGTACTTGGAAAAAAATCCCTCAACCGAAAGAAAATAAAGAATATGAGCTTGACATGCCACAAGTGTAAGGACAGGAAGACCCACTCTTGGAGTTTAAAGACTTGTGTACTTCTGGGCTGTAATAAATCTCTCCCTTGTAGCTACAACATCTTGCCGAGTTAGCAGACGTAGGCCGGTGACACCTGTAGTAGTCATTTACTGGATGGTTGATGTCTTGCAGGTTGTTGTAGAGATCCCAACACTTGTATGCTCATTTTTCCACGATGTCGATTTCTGAATATGTCCTTAATCAAGTACTCCATGTCCCTCTCCAATTCAATTGGAGGTGGAGGAGTAAAATCCCCGTCAAAAAATCTCTTGTTAGGGTCGCTGTAGTGCTTAAGCTTCCTCACTTTGGAGACCAGATGGGTCGCCATGTTGTCAAGTGGACGAAGTCGAGCAGTTACCGGGGTTTGTATTTTCTTTATCTAAAAAAGTCCCAACCATTGGGGTTTGAGTTTTGCAAAGTCTCATGCACATAATTTGATGTTTGCTAAGCAGAGTAGAATGCTATTGTCACTGCTGAATATGTCTTCACTGCTATGCCCATCTAATGCTCGCTTCATCGTTGCTTGCGTATTTGCAAGGATCTGGCATGTTTCCATCTAAGCATTGGAGAACTACCGGTGGTGGATGTCAATCGCAGAAATATTTCTTTAGCATTGTAATCCTGCCGGCATGGCAGGACATGTGCCATGAACCACTTCAAACTTAATTTTTCCCGTTGCGGTGGAAGTGACTGAGTTTTATGCACGCTGATTGTCAGAATTTTGGCTGTCTAATCAGTACTATGAAGCTCGCATAAGCGTGGAATTCTTTTTTTAGCATCAGATTAATGCACTTGGTCTGGCCGTCTATTTGAGGATAGAACACTATTCATAGCAATCCAATTTTTTCAACGCGCCATCATTTTATGCCAAAACGGCTAGCAAAATGGCTATCTCGTCCTGTAATGATGGTAGGTGGCATGCCATGTGGTTACGTGATCTGATAAAAAAACAACACTGCTCATTTTGTAGTGACTGTGACTGTCATTACGATAAAGTATGACTTTGTAGGAATTTTTTCTACCACCACCAGAATAGCGTCATATGCATCTGAAGTGGCAGGCGGTCCTGTCACAAAGTCCATGCTGATGTTGACCCCCGGTTCCATCGGAAAAAGAAGTGGTTGGAGGAAACCTGATGGTCTTGTGTGACAATGTTTTTGCCAAAGAAAAGCATCACAGGGACTATAGAATACTGTAGCGGCATTCTACATACGGCCCCACCAGTAGTACTTTGCCACCTTCTTCAGCATCTTGTCCTAGCCAAAGTATCCTCCTGGGATAGTGTTTTGGTGCGCCTCCAATAGCAACCTTTGTAAATCATTGTTTTGCAGTACAATGACTTGGCAAATAAAGTATTGTCGCCGGTAGGGATTGTCAAACCAGAAGATTATTAAGTTGTACCTGCCAGATTTCTTGTAATCCTTTATTGACAGCATCACAAGGTACGGGTCTTATTCAACGAGCAATGTGTTGATCCTGGCCATCAGGTCTGGTCTTTAACTCAGAGAATCTGCATGATTTGTTTTTTGTGGTCGGTACTCAATGTCGTAGTCAAACATGGACTAAGGGAATTCCATCCATTGAGTTTGTCGACAGTTAAAGACAAGTGAGTCTTGGGATATTCTAGTGCGTGGTGGTTGGTGCTGACAACACATTGTCATGATTCCCTATAGCACGTCAAGTCTTGGGTGCATTCACTATCGCCAACATTTCTCTATCGTGCATTTTATAGTTGAATTCTGGTCCACAAAGTGTTCACAACATAAATACAACAGGTTGTTCTCCACCGCCATCGTCTAAAGAAGAATGGCTCGGATTGCTCCATCAGATGTGTCGGTGGCCATGACATGGTTCACCTTTTCTTCTGCCAATTGTAGGACTAGCACCGAGGTTAGAATGTTTCACAAAAATACAATGACTTCTTTTTTTCTATCCTCAACTCNTTTCTCTATCGTGCATTTTATAGTTGAATTCTGGTCCACAAAGTGTTCACAACATAAATACAACAGGTTGTTCTCCACCGCCATTGTCTAAAGAAGAATGGCTCGGATTGCTCCATCAGATGTGTCGGTGGCCATGACATGGTTCACCTTTTCTTCTGCCAATTGTAGGACTAGCACCGAGGTTAGAATGTTTCACAAAAATACAATGACTTCTTTTTTTCTATCCTCAACTCCAATCAGTGGTTTAACGAGTGAGGACGGAGAGAGGAAGTGGCATCCAAGCGTAGTCCTTCAAAAATCAACACCAGTAGATGTAGAATCTTAAAAATACCTGCACATCCCAAACCTTGGTGGGAATTGGAAAATCAGGCTCCGTTTTATTTAGGTCCATGGGGATCCGTCCGCCGCCGATGATGTGGCCCAAAAACTTGATCAAATGGTGACTGAAGTTGCACATTCAGAGCTTTTTTGTACAGTTTTCTCTTTTTGTTGTATCTTGAGAACATTGTAAGTACATCCATCATGTTCCTCCGGGGTGTTGTTGTAAACTTCGATGTTGTCGAGGTATACGACATCAAACTCATCAAGGTGCAGCCAGAAAATACTTAATATTTCCGCCATGTTTGTTGCAGGGTCATTTGTGATTCCGACCGGCATGATTGTGAACTCCAAGTGCCCGTATCTGGGATGGAACACCATCTTCTCAGTATTCTTATCACATACGTAGATCTGATTACATCTTTTGCGCATTTCAAATATCGCCCCGTGAAGTTGGTCAAAAAGTCCATTTGCTTACGGAAGGATGTAGCGGTTCTTGATGGTGACGGCGTTCAATGCACGGTCAGCTACGCACATGTGCATCTCACTAATTTTTATGAAAAGAAGAAGTACTATTTAAGATGACGTAGATGGCCTGATGAACCCCTTACCAAGAATCTGGTCTAGTTGCTTTTTAAGTTTGGCCAGATTGAGATTGCTCATCTGACATGTCCCTTTGACGGTTGATCTGCTGCCTATCTTTAGGTATATCTGGTGATTGGCATTGCGTTGTAAAGGTAAGTCACAAGGTTGTTTTTCTGGAAGAATCCCTTCAAACTCCTTGAAGAAGGATGAAAATGCCTCAAGAACGGCTGCAAATTTGTCAGGTATCGAGGTCAACGAGCTCAGCTTTGTCGCGTCTGTTGCCAAGATCTCCTCTACTTTCCCTATTTCCACGTGGACAATGCATGCTCTTGCTTCATGTCACAACTACTGTTTGGCCATGTCCTGTGATATCAGCTGCGATGGAAATTTTGTGACTGTACAATTTCCTCCGCTGCTTCCCCCTTTCACTTCCTCCCGTAACCGTTGTTGTACCGTGGGTTGCTTAATCAGAGACAGGTTTTGTCTTTTGTCATTCATGCTGACGTAGAATGTTTTTTTGTTCCAGTGTACATGCGGACTGTACCAGTGCACGAAATCATGCCGACAAATTGTTTTGATTGCTCATGCTGCAAGTCTCCCACACCATTATGTTGTGCATATCTCTAATCCACATTCGGAGTGGTTTGCAAAGTCTATGAATCTAGAGTCGCCCGTCAACGGTTTTTTTCTTCAAACACACCTGGTTTGGTTTGTAGACCCAACCTTTGAACCATGTTGTTGCTTATGAAAATATGAGAATCTCCTCCATCCAGTAGTGTTGGTAACATTTTGCAACATTTACAACCCTTTGATTGTACCCGCAGCAATATCGCCGGTTGGTCTGCCTCATAACCCTCGTCAAAATTTACAACCTTCAGAATCCTTGTTTGAAGCAATATGAGCCATTGAGATGTGTGATCCATCGGTGTTGATTTTCTTGGTTGGACAAGACTTTCGCCGTCTACTCTTGAATTTCCCGTTTCCTGACTCCTCATTTTTTCTCTATAATTTCGTCCCCTTTTTGGCTTGTTGGCGCCAGTTCTGGTAGTCGTGCAAGATATGCCCCAGATTCTTGCAAGTCCGGCATAACCATTTATTGCATAAATCAACGGCGTCTGTCTCCACTGGAGACGGGATTTCTGTCCCCTACGACTCTCCGCTGCCAGGATATGGATTGTGGCTTTCACGTAATCAGTCGTTGGATTCCTGCATCCTAACATTGTAGTTGGTACTGTTGGTGCAATTTGCTTCTACAGTATTTTACATGAGGTTGTCTTGGATACCGCATATGGTGGTTGCTCGCCTAATGTCGCGCTTCAGGCTCATATAGTAGAAACAGAGTTCTTTAGGAACGAGGTCAATGCCGGTGATGGTTTTTCTAGAGTCTTGTATGTTCTCTGCCACGCAGGACTCCTGAAGCAGATATTGAAGCTTGTACCATGCCTTATATCTCTCATCAATTTCCCCAAAGTGTGTGGATATGGAGTGAAAAATGTCCATCCAGATTTTTCTAGAAGTCAGCAATTTATGCCATGTCAGATTGATCTACTCAAGAGGTAGAACTCAGGAGGTCTAATACATGGCAGTATTTGCAACAGCTGTTGATCCAGCTCCGTCCATTTCCTACTGCCGTTGGCTGGCCTTTAAGTCAGAACACCAACTCAAAGTCGTACCATACAAAAGCGAGGTCTTGAGGTCAATTTTCTCTCAATCCTTGTTGACCCCAGCAATGATGAAGTACACTTCTAGACTCGTCAACCACATCAGACCATTGATCCTTTGAATTTTGTAGGATTGAATGGTTCACTTCCAACGTTGAACGACACATTACTCCATCAGCGGTTGGGACCCCCGGGACCGACACCTTTAGTGAAGTAGCCTGGACCGCCAGGTCGACTACCAGCCACAGCAACAGTACAAAAGGGAGCACTAGTTGTGGCTCCAGTAACCAATTCCATTCTCTCCAACTCCATTGTATCACCATCAACTATTTTGTATGCCTGCAAGCCACTTGGTCTCTGTGCCAAACTCAGATTCCGGTGCTGCTGGAGTTTCCTGGAGGTTCCCTCTGACAACTCACTGACTCTGGCGGAAGTGTGCCAGCATGCAGAGGAGGTTGCCTGACATCCTGAAGGCCTGTCAACCCGGAAGATGGTCGACACGCCAAGACTCTTGCTACAAGGCTGGACGCATAGCAAGACGTTGTGCCTAGTTTGGGCCAGGCTCTGTCAAGTTTCTGTTGCTGAGCTGTTTATAGGCTGTTGTTGAGCTTGTGCATATTATTTCTGTTCTTTGTATTCTTGTAATACAATCAAAGCTTCCGCATTCATTTCTCAGCAGTTGTACAAGCATTGCTTGGAACACAAAAGGTCCTGGCACGACAGCAAGGCCAACCAAGCCTTGAATGTGGTCGTGCGAAATTCCAACGAGTAATAGGTTTGATAGTGACCCCAGCCTGTCGCTTGAGCTGATGGTCAAGCAATAACGATTGGCTTCTACACGGCAATTCGGTGCACGCAAAATGAATGCGTGAACTATACCCCTCCAAATGAGTCTTTGTCAGTTCCCTATCGGCAGTCTAATCATTTTGCAATCCGCCAATGAAGTATGTCCAATGAACGTAATCAGGCACTTAGTAGCTTTCGATGACCCAGGTATGATTAGATGTATGTGGTCATTTAATCTGCTGTAATGTTTGTTGATCTTAATGCATCAACGGTCTTATTGCTACCATGTTTGACTGTAAACTTGTGTACATCTCTTTCTTCCTCATGACCTATCGAACATGCACTTCCCCATGCATATGCCGCATGCCCCAAGACCCGGATCTCCCCTCCCAGTAACCAGAAGAGTGTGTAGATTGACGGGGTAAGGAAGTTTACATCCTTTGCAGGACATGTTGGAGAAATAAGAACACTAGTAGGAGGAGAACGTTCTTTGATGTTTGATTATAAATCAAACATATGCGTACTGTTGAGCTGTCTATGTGCACGACCTTTTGTGCACGTTCGGTTGTAATGCACACGTGCACATGTATGACTGGAGGTGGGGGAGGGGGGAATAGTAGCAAACCTAAAAAATAGGTCTTACGTTTGTGGTCGTCTCAAGCAGTATCGAGTCCGTAACTTCAGACTTTTTGGATCTTCAAATTATTGAAAATTCTAATGTAGCCATGTCAGCCTGCAAAAGTCAATACATAGGTCATCAAGACATTCTTCATGTATGCTCAGATCATAGAAATGCCTGTTATGATGTATGAAGATATTGTTGAAGGTCGCCTACCCAAGTTTGCAACAATCATTTTCTTAAAAAGACATTCAAAATCATTTTAAATAGACAGAAGAAATTGAGAAGGGAACACAAGAAACGTCTTGGAATTGATGGTTAGGGTATGATGTCTCTTGTAAGAAGTATGTACGGGCCTATTGAAATCTATGTGGTTTGGAAGGTTCTTGATATCTTCCATTGTTCATTAGTGGCATAAAAGAAATTTCTTAGTAGTTTCCTAGCTATAGTGAAAAGAGGTGTACACAGTTTGAGGGCATGAATCAAAGGTGATCCGTTCCAAATGGCGGAGGTAGCTCGCAGGGAAGTTTGTCGGAACAAACCCCTCGAAATCCTCGACGAGCAATGCAAAATCCTCTCGAGTAGCCACAAATGTCTCCGGTGTTGAGGCCGATACAGTCGCCTTGGCAATTGCAATTTATTCTGCTTTCGTGGCCTCCACGTGGACTGGCCACGCACAAGCTACGCACCGCAGATTTCTCTTGGCCATGTCCAAAGATGTCGGTTGGCATTCTAGAACTACTACAAATTCCTCTGCTACTTCCACTTCTGCTGGTTCCCATAACTGCCATTGCCTTGTGGGTTGCTCGACCAGAGGCAGGTGTCGTTTTCTGCCATTAATGCTGACGTGGACTCATNGTCTCCGGTGTTGAGGCCGATACAGTCGCCTTGGCAATTGCAATTTATTCTGCTTTCGTGGCCTCCACGTGGACTGGCCACGCACAAGCTACGCACCGCAGATTTCTCTTGGCCATGTCCAAAGATGTCGGTTGGCATTCTAGAACTACTACAAATTCCTCTGCTACTTCCACTTCTGCTGGTTCCCATAACTGCCATTGCCTTGTGGGTTGCTCGACCACAGGCAGGTGTCATTTTCTGCCATTAATGCTGACGTGGACTCATCCCATGCTCGAGTCCACGTGCAGATTGTCATGTTACAGGAAATCTCACCCGAGGATGATCTTGTGGCCGCTCATTGGGCAAGTCCTCCAGACCATTACGTCATTCACATCGCCTATTTGCAGTCTCGGTTTTTCCCTCAAATACTCCCAATTTGGTGTTCAAACTTAGCTTCCAAACCATGTCGTTGCTGAAAACACTTTGAGAAGCTCTTCCGTCGAGTAGCACCGGTACCCTTAGTTTTACTCATAGTAGTATCGCCGATTGGTCGTCCTTGCACCCCTCGTCAAATTGTGGGATCTCAAGAACCCTTGTCTGTGATGATGTAATACGCTGAGATGGGCGATCGGTTGGTGCAGATTATTTTGAGAGAACAGGAACCTCGCCTTCTACTCCTGCCCTTTATACTTCTAGGACTCCTCACTTCTTTTTACCGCTTGGCCCCCTTTTGTATTGTTCATACCGTTTTTGATAGTCGTGCAAGACAGGACCCCGTTTCCCACAAGTCCAGCAAAGCCTTTGATAGCGTTGATCGACGGCATCAATCTCCACCAGAGACGAGGTCTCCTTTGACTACGACTTTCCTCCACCACCATAGGAATTGTGGCTGCCGTTTGGTTCTTGCATCCAAGCATTATAGTCGGCGATGTTGATGCGATCAGCTACTGCGGTCATTCATGGAAGGTCATCCTAGATGCCAAAGATGACAATTGCTTGCTACAAATTCTGCTTGAGGCCGTTGTAGTAAAAACAGAGTTGATGCACGGTCGCATCATGACGTTGATGCCGAGTGTCTTTCGTTTGCCATACGTTGCGCATGCGACGGATCGTACATCCGACCTTGTCGGATGTACACTCGCCCTCGCGCATTGGTCGCGCGCATATGTCTCTCCTCAGGAAACGGCGGAATAACCATATATCCACAGAATTCTCAATATCTATCACCATATCCACGTATTGTTCCTTGATTACGCCATATCCATTTTTGGAACTTTTCCATTCTTTATTAACGCTATATCAAGCGAGCATGCAAAAAGATAAGCTATATACAAATGTACACGCTATGTCAATGCTGCATGCCATGGAGGGAAAACATGCTGACGTCGTCAAACATGAGAGAAAAAGCCCAAACCCCATAGAGAGGTTTGTGACTGTTCACAAAACGGTTTGTAACGCTGTTGAGTGGGGAGGATCGAAACACGCCATGCGTTGAAAGGGAACTTGCTGGGCTACCATGGGGCCCAACAGGAGCCCGTGCAAAAATGAAGCCCTAAAAGCCTGAGAGTGATTTGGGGTAGGGCTTGAGAGTGGTTTGCATGGATGGAAATCGGTTTGAGTCTCCGATGTTTTTTAAAAAGCGTTTTTGCTCGATCGCGATCAAGCGATTAGCCTTTTTTTTTGCCAACTTGCAAACCGTACTTCGCGGATGAAGGGTGTTATGTTTGCGCACGCGTAGCTCGCGCAAACATCCCCATCCGCGAATGGGGATTTGTGAGTCAAAAACAAAAAAGAAGAAAAAAAGGTTATCGCTCGATCCCGATTCTCGTGAGGGGGGGGGGGGGG